>PYHW01010540.1:311629-336044 GCA_013186435.1 Turdus rufiventris
CCTTTTATATTATTGCTTTTTGCTACATTAGCCATAAAGAAATTTCAGACTGGGGTTCCAAGCTATTATTGTAAAGCAACATTACACATAAAAAAGGATTTATCATAGCAGGGAGTGCATTTGCAATCAAGAATTTTCCTAACTAGGACATGGAACTTTTTGTAATTGTAATTGTGTGATGTGTTTTTTTCCTAAAAATAATCTCTATTCAGTGGCTCCATTGTTTAGTGGTGAATCAAGGATTTAAATAAAATTGTAGGTTTATTAAAAACATGCAGAGGATAATCAGCCATGGGTCTGAAAAGGCAAGCATCCTTTTAGCATTCTCCTTGACTGCTGAGAGAAAGTAGATATTTTTATGGTACTAATAATGACTGACATCTGTTGAAAGGTAAATTACAGTTTATTTGCAAATTAGAATGGCTTAAAAAGAATATATTGTAGTAGCATCAACTTGCAGGTCTTCCTGCTAAGTAAAACTACCATGCAATTAGTCCTTTTTCAGCTACCACTTAAAATAATCACACAATGATAGAAGAATAAAGCACTCTTAGGCATGATTGCTATTTTTCAATTACAAAATAATGATGCAGTGGGTGTCACTATGCATGAAACCACCATCAGCATTTGATTTGGATGTTACAGTCCCAGGTCTGAATGTCAGGGAAAGGCACAGAGACACACATTGTTGCACGACCTACCTTGGATTTAAAGACATCTGTAAATTTTAGCCCGAATAAATGCACAGTGGGGAGTTGTTGTAAGTGTTTAATCAGTGGGATTCATCCTGTGTGATGCAGTTAGCAAATAATTGTGTATTCAGGATAACCATGTTGTCTGGGGCCCCTTTATATTTAATGATAATGGAAAGGCAGGGTGAGAGGGGAGCTGGTTCCATTCTCATATATCTGCATCTATCTACATGTAAGCTTGCTGGAGGCACTTAACTCTACACTAGATATTTGCAATTAACTTAAGTGAAATTGTGATTGATCCCAGTGACAGAGTAGCTTGACAGTTGCTTTCAAAATCCATGGGATGTGCACACCTAATTCCTGGGCAAAACATCAAAATGACAAGATAAGAAATATATTTCAAAATAATGACAGGGCATGAACTTGAAGACACAGGGTAAGCAGGCACATGGTTCCTATTAAAGTTTAGGGACTTCCAAGTCATGAAGCTGGGGCTGGAGCAAGCATTTGGGCTTAGACACCAAATGATACTGAAGAGAAGACAAATTGATCAGCCAAAGTGGCTGGGAGACAGCATTGTACAACTGGCAAGGTAGCAGAAATCCTTGGGGGGACTGGAACAAACCAGGAGATTTATGCTGGGAAGAGCATAAACAGAAGTAAGGTTGAAAGTACAGGTCAGAATGCAGATCCCACTGCAGGTGACACAGGGAGATGGCATTGGCCATCTGCATGGGAGGCAGTGAGCAGAAACGTCCCTGCATGTCCTTTGGTCCACAGTGCAGTTCCTACAAGATGGTCACAGCAGAGCCTTTTGCTTGCTGTGTTCAGAAGAGTGAGATGAGCAAAATCAAAACCTTCCATCAGAACTCTTCTGGCTATTTGGCAAGTAGACCCTAGAAAATCACATTCTTTGTATTTGTTTACCTATTGGGTCAGTCCTAGTCAGACTTCTCTGATGAGGACAGGAAGGAAGATCAGGATAAAAAAGGAAATTAATAAATGCAAAGTAAGTGTTTAGAAGAGTATGATGTCCAGACACTACTCAAGTGGCCTAGAGCCCTTTCTTGGAGAAGACGGATTCTGATTTTGGATGGACCTTAGTGCCACCATGCACAGTTATTTCAGCCTGATATCTGGAAAAACGAGATTTGTTTTTCTGATATCTTAGCTATAATCTTAACTTCAAGATGCTGCATCAACTCCTTGCAGCAATGATCACCTCCAACACTCTTCTGAGGCTTTCCATCAAGAGAGCATTCCTGAAGTGCAAGAATCCTCTGTTTTTTCCAACACAAGGAGGAAATGGTACTCTTGATGCCATCAGCGATCAAGTGACAAAAGGAAGGTCCAGTGTGCAAGAGAGATCCAACCTGTTCTTCCTCTCCTTTTGTCTCACAGTGTGCACGCAGGCAGTCTTCCAAAGAACTTGGGTAATTTAATAATTTCCTTCCAAAAAGCTTGTACAGTTAAATTATTTCACTCATTTAAAGTCTCTCCTCCTCAACAGTGTGGTTTAGCAGACCCACAAGCACATTGTAGCTGCTCCCATCCCATTCCTGGATGGACACCACGGTGAAGAGGTCAGTGTTCACCACACCTACAGGTTCATTGGAGCTAAACTTCTGCATTGAAGTGGTTGATGGAAGCCCTGAGGGGCAGCTGACCGATGATCTGAGCTGTGATGATCTTCCCTAGAAATCCTTCCACCCGCTGTTCCTCCTCTTCCTCTTCACCAGGCCATCCGTGGCACGAGCTGATGTCCTCAGAGCCTTTGAGAAGGAACTCCTAAGGGCCCTGGAGTGTGGCCAGGCTGAAGCTGAGGAGACACAACCACTCTGTGAAATCTAACCGTGTGCCAGGCTCAGCCAGCTCTGAGGATCTTCCCAACGCACGCCATGGACCTGCGGATCCCAGGCTTCTCCTCCCGTCCGTGCCACCTTCCCGCCTCACCCCGGGCTCGCCAGGGACCTGCTCAGGCAAAACCAACCTCAGCATGCTCAGGCCCTGCCCCATCTCTGCAGAGGAGTGTGGCCGTGGTTCCTACCTGATCTGCTCTGCCTCTCGACTCTGCTGTGCCGACAGATTCCCGAGGGACTTCGATTCTGCAGCTCAAGAATGGGAGCAGCAGAATCTTCAGCAACAGATAGAGGGGAGAGCTGCCTAGTCATGCCTCTGTGTCTGCTGGGGCAGTTGCCTCCTGGCTTGCATTGGATGACAGATGATCGTGAGGCACCTGAGAAGAAAGAGTTTGCATCAGTTTTGTCTGGGAAGTCCCCAGAGGAACGCGGGGCTTTCAAACAGGCTGGCAGTGAAATGCACATGAAAGGAAGCGCAAGGCAAAAATGCAGGTTTCAGCTCTGCTCAGGAGAAAGCAAATTAGTGAGTAAATAAATACTTAACTCTTCCCCCCTTACAGAAAAAAGGTGTTCATGAAAACCAGTCTCTTCCCCCTGAAGAAACGAGCTCCCCATGCTGCAGTGCATTCTCAGCCCCACGGCTCCGTGCACAGGGCGTGCACAAAGGGATTTGTACTCACGTGGGCCCCTGCCTGAGCACTGACACGGAATCAGGCCTCAGGAGAGGCCACCATTCCCCCTCAGCGTGGGAAGGAGGGCTCAGGAACCACTGCCTCCCCCAGTGCTGGGAGCCTCTCTAGAGGAGAGCTTCCTCTTTCCATGCTCCAGAATGATCCTTGAGGCTCTTGGAGGGAATGAAGCCATGGTCACCCACGGGTCTTTTGGATGAAGATTTCTGCTACAGGATTGAAGATGTCAATTTTCAGTGTTGACAAACACCAAATCAGAATCTCCATGTCTTCACAGAAGTTGATTTGTCTTCCTCTGCTACGTGCAGACAGCTCCAAGATGAGACATTTCACACAGAGGCATGAGGTGACAGAGAAGAACCAGGTCCCAGAAATACCAGTGGCACCAGATGAAAAAACTTCCAGTGAGTAGGACACCGTATTTAATGAATAAGAGCATGAAGGGCTGGATTAAGAATCAGGAATCAACAGCAAGGAGTGCAGTGCTGGAATCCATCAGTGTGACTGGCGATCGATTGTGCATGGACTTCCAAATTTACTGAAGGTGTCTCTGTAAGAGGTCGACACACATGAGCAGCACAAGAGAGTTCTTCTCCAGCAGCAAGTCAGGATGGCAGGCCATTCTGGCAGGTATAAATGTGTGTGCGTGGCCAGCTGAGATCACCCACTGCTGGTTTTGCAGCTGCTACTTCAACTGGTGACCATCTCACCTAAACTCGTGCAAGATACCCCTACCCAGAGCAGCCACTGAGCTTGTTGTGACTTGGAAGGATTTAATAGGATAATCCCAACCACTTCATAGTGGAAAGAATACAAAAACAGACACAGACCCCTTGTGTAAGGTGCCACATGTGCAGCAGCCGTGGCAGAAATCCCAGAGGGGAACATTCACTGTTGCAACAGAGGCCGTTCCAGTGCACTTTGAGCAAAACACACCAAACCCAACCACTGCTTGAAAGCATATTCCAAAGCAAGGGCTGTATCCAAGACTCAAGAATTGAGAAAGGACTCTTGCCAGAGGGTTCATGCAATCTTCCACGGATTTAAAGGTGTGTTGGGTTCACCTAGACTAAGAAAGACTGTGTGTTGCCTCTCCTCAATTTCTGATGAGTGTTACTTTCTAAAGAGCTTTCTAGAGCCTGCTGGATGTTTTCAGACCTTTAAAAAGCCATTCACCTTCCCAAATTTGCTTTTTAATGGAGAAAATAATAATCTAGCAGCCACACAACTCCCTACATGACTTTGTTCCACTTACTTTGAAACTCCAAGAGCTCCCTCTCTCACTAGTCAAACAAGAATAACATCACCTACTTCCTCAGACTTAGTAAACATCTTGCAAGTTACACCTTCATTTGTCATTTGAAAATTAGTTGCAGCCTCCACAAGGTTAAGCCAATCACTGCTTTTGGGGTGAAATGTTCAATAAGGCATTTATGATTTTTCAGGTCCTCAACTTAAAGAGGTTTTGTTTTCAGGATGTGTTTGCCAGCTGCCTGTCCTTGCAGAAGAAGCCAGAGAGGTGGCTGGCTCCAAATCACTCCTCATTTTGATATTCATCATTTAAAGAGGTTTCATTATGTTGAAAGACACATGTTATGTCTCAGTTCAGATTAATTTCAGAACAAGATTCACATTATACTCAGCAGAAATCTACGCAACCAAAATTTGATGGAAGCCTCTTTTTCCTCATGTGCAAAAAGAGCTCTGAGTTATTTGTATCTGGTAAAACAGAGAATCATGGATCTTCTCCTGTGCATTGACAAGCCCAGCAGGTGAGACAAAAACTGTAATTCAGAGATTGCATTAAATCGAAAGTCACTGCTTGATTTACTGAACTCTTCTTCCCTTATACCTGGAGCAATCAGACAGCACAGCCATTTATCAATATTTCATTGTTACAGCTAGAAAGCCTGGGACACCTAATGCTACTCAATCTGAACATATTTTAAGGATATCTGTTGATAGGAGAAGTGAAGAGATAAATGCTGGGCTCACTTTCCAAAGCTGGAGCCAGCAGCAGGGACAACAAATCAGCATTTGCACGGCTGGGCAGTGAAACCCCCAGGTGGGCAGAGCTGTCCCATGGAAGGGGTAGGGATCCACTAAGACCCTCCAAAACTTGGAGGGATCAAAAGAAGCATTTTGCAACTGCACTTCCATACAGAGAATAACAGAACCATGGAATGGTCTGGGTTGGAAAGCAACTTTAAACCATCCAGTTCCAACCCCCTGCCATGGACAGGGACATCTTCCACCTGGCCAGGGTGCTCAAAGCCTCATCCAACCTGGCCCTGAACAACCACCCTGAGCAGAGATGTCAGCATGGGCTGAGAACAAAACTACACTTTGGGCATCATTTGCTACCTTAAGAGAATGCTTCTGGAAAAACAAATAAGAAAAACCTTGCCAGATTGTCAGATCTTGCTGCTAGAAATGCTCCTTGGAGGTTGTACTTGAGTGTCAAAGCAAGACTGCCAATGGGATTGAACAAAGAAGAAAGGGAGAAATGGAAAGTACCTCACATTATTGTATCCAGCACATCTTAATGTGCCAAATCCACCTGGATTATTTTTCATTATTGGATTTTAAAAATCCATGGTCTTTCCAATTTTTTTTTACAACTACTTTGAGTTTCTTAATCTGTTTCAGCAAATCTATTTCCTTGCTCTGCAAATGTAGATGCTTTATAGCTTAAGAAGTAAGGCCATTGCTCTGCTCATGGAGACCAAAGGGAAGTCAGCAAGGGGAACACATGGCTTTCACAAGACTCTAACAAAGTCTGTCCCCACCTTGCATTAATTATTATATACATATCCCAGTGTACTTTGATTTAGCAAGGTAATTATGCTTGTGACTAACCTAAACCACGTGATGAATATCACTCAAGTCCAGCATTTCCAACTCTTTAACACCACTGTGAGTCCCAGCTGGGGGAGGAGGTGACCCTCATCTGCTGCTGCCAGCCAAACCAGTTTCTGTGTCCACTCAAGCCAGGAAGAAGCAGCACATGCTCGTCCTCAGAAGCATTTTCACCAACCCCCTGTAAACAACGCACAACTTCCTGCCCCTCTGAAAGATGCAATTAATGACTTGTTGCTTTCTGCTCATGCACAGGTTTCCAGATGCAGCTCACACAATGAGAAAATGTGTCCTCACCCTGGCTAGAGAAAGCCCTTTGTTATTTTCCAGAGGGCTTGGAGAGAAGGATTACACTGTGGGGTACAAAACCAACTCTCTTCACATCCTCTTCAGGTATGAGACATCTTTAGCATGTGACAGCAGTGCTTGGAATAAAAAGAACCAAGCTGTGCAATTTCATCTGGACAATGTTTCTGGTCTCACAGTTGCTACTAGAACTGGATCATGGAATATCCTGAGCTGGAAGGAGCCTGCAAGGATCATGGAGTGCAAGTCCTGGCCTTGCACAGGACAGCTCCAGGAATCCCACCACTGTCCGAATTCTCCTTGAGCTCTGTCAGGCTTGGTGTTGTGACCACTTCTCAACCATGCCCTGCATCCTACCATCCATCCTGAACCTCCCCTGACAGCTGTTCTCCTGCTCCTGGATCAAATGGACTGCCAGTTAAACCATCCATGCAACACAAAAATGCAGTCCTGGAACTAAATTCTAATGGCCAGATCGTCTTAGGATTGGCTGTGCTCTTTTCTTTTTTATCCAACTGCCCTGATGGAAATTTAGAACCTCTCAAGCAGGTAACTGAATTCCCTTCCAAAAGCCATCTGTGCATTCACGACACTGCATTACTGACACAAAGTGCTGGCTCATTCAGAGACAGCAACATCTGCCTTGATGGGATGCACCAAAACACATTTTCTTTATTTGACTACACAGTGAAATCGATGGTTAAACAGGTGATGGAAATGAGCTGAACAATTTCTGTGTGTTACATTCCCAGAGCCCTGCAGAGCACTGGTCACCTCCAGCTACCACTACAGTCAGGAGAGAGAGCAGCTTTGCCAAAAGGCCACTCAAGACACCTACAACCCACCTTTCACTCATTCAGTATTAAAACAGGCTTATTTTACTGTGTCCTCAGCATCCCAGCTCCTGATCTATCATTGTTCCTTTGGGCTTTGACAGATGGATGGAGGTAGGAGCGGGTCTGGTGTGGCGTGGAATATACGTCACTAGAATGTTCCTGCTAAATTAGGCCCTGGAGAAAGAATTGCCAAGGTTCCTTTCACCCTGCAGTGGTGCCTGCAGGAGAGAGCACCCACCCTGGTGATGGACTGGCTCACACCCCATGAGCCCAGCGTTTCCAGAGCCCGCGCATGAGCTCCCCTTGAGCAGCCACGTCCCCATCAGCAGGGCTGGAAGTTCCCACAGTGAAATTCTGCTCTCACCGATCCACAGCAAGGAGAAGATGATGTGAGTTTTACAGCCAGGGAAATACTGGATGCACATGGAAAGGGGGTTGAGTGGTGCTGCTGTTGGGAGAGGTGAGGAGAGCTGGTTCTGTCCATTTTACAACAAAACTTCATTAGGTGGGACTGGGCAAGGCTTTAATTGGATTGTTTGCTCCTGTTAGCACACAGCTGGGAGCAGGGTATGCAACACCATCAATCCTCAGTGACTTGGGTCCATAGCTTATTTCATCCCAGCCACTGCCTGTAAATTCAAATTCTGCACTGGTGTAAACCCACAGCACATCACCACAACCAGCCCAGTGGTCTGGGCACACACTCTGACAAACTCCCAATTTATCCTGTGTTCAGCACCAGCAATCTGACCAGGGACGGGAAGTCAGGACTACATTTTACTAAAGCCAAGCAAAATGAAGAAAACAAGCACACACACTTTGCTGGCAGCGCTACACAGGTTTGAGGAATAAGCATCCCTTGTTCAGTGAAGAAGATTCCTTTCAGCATGTCTCAGATATTTGGAGATAATGTTCTCCATTTAAACACGGCAATGGTCTCTGTGTGTTAGTAATGCACAGATGTCTCTTCACAGTGATGCCTTGTTCATCTATTATTTGCTTGTTCTGGAAGTTTCATGTTTGAAGGGGATGAGAAGGTTACATTTCTTAATTTTTTTTTTTGTCTAGGGGAAAAGATTTTCAGATTATAATGGAAAACAAATGACTCAGTGATGGCGTACAGCATTTCTCTTGTACTATGATTAACTATTGTCAAGAGCAGAAAGCAGAAAGAGTAGATATTTTTGTTGTGGTTAACTAGTGACATCCATCAGCAATTTCTGCCAATTATCTCTTCAGTGTCTGTACACAGCCCTCACTCAAGATCAGCAGACTTTGCTTACAACCAGGAATCTCAACAACTTCCACGTGTCCTCCCACCCTTGAAGTAAAATTAACAAAGAGAACTTAAATTTCACATCCTGTAATTCACTCAGTGCCTGATCAAGGGATGTGCCACTCTACATCCTTGCACCTAACAGCCCTTCCAGAGGAGCAGTTCCAGCCTATCTGTAAGGGGAGAGAATGTAAATTAGACAGTAAAAAAAAAAAAAAAGAAAAAAAAATTTTAAAAATCCCCCCAGACCTGCATCTCCTTGGCTTTTGTAAGTGGGAAAGAGCTGCTAAATAATTTGCACAAAGGCATCTCCTCACACATCCCCAGACCCCCACAGCTGACTGCTCATCTCTGAGATGGAGCTTCCCTTATTAATTGCTCCAAGTTTGATGCCTCTACGAGCAACCCTGATATCTGCAAGCCTCTAAATGCATCTTTCTGCACATCAGCCACATGCTCTTGTGCTGAAGAACCTGCTCTGAGATGGAAGCTCTTGTTCCAGGCAGTAAATGTCCTGTGCAAGGTCTGCACCCAGAGCTGTGTCCTAAAGCTGACCAAGGACAGCAGCACAAAGTGGATCCAGGCTGCAACAAGCCTGGTGTGCAATACCTGCAGCTGTTAAAAACAACAATAAAAACAAAAAATAGCCTTAGCAGGAAGGATGTGAACGTGCTGCTGGGTGTAGGTAAGCTGTGCACTGCCTTTTACAGAGCCCTGAGTGTAAAGGCCACTTCAGAGGATTTCTCAAATTCTCTTTTTCTGAAATAAGTGGCTCCTGTTTGTATTGCTCTGGATCAAAGCCTTTCCTCAAAACATATAAAAACAATTACTAGAAAAACCCCAAATGTAAATGGGGTAACTGCACTATCTAATCAGTGGCATGTCTTCATTTTCTTCTGCCTTCACTCAGAGTCAGGGTTAAAAACATAAAGGAGATGAATTTCTCCTGTTCAGACTTGGTTGTTTATTAAAACTTGTATAGAGAGTTCTGCAACACTTCTAGCTACCAGCTAAAAGGGAGCAAAATGGAGGTGAATCCAGCTAGTTATAAGGTCTTTTAAAGCTAAACAGTCCAATAAAGAGCTAAAACCTAAATTATTTCTACTTTTAACTCAAAACCAAACCTCTGTAACCCACAACACTAACTATTCAACAAAAACGACTAACTAAAATAATAAAAAAACCCACCCAAACCCCTCCATCTTATCCATACCTATTACTATATTCTAAAAATTCCCAAATTCAAAATCCTTCACCTCTTCTAACTACACACCCATAACTCTAACTCCATCACTCAAATTTAAAAACCGTCTCCAAAACCTCAAATCAAAAATAATATTCTCCCAAAAATCAGAATCAAAAAATGCAGAAATTCGAAACTCCCAAACTTCTAAATTCCAACACCCAAATTCCTGTTCAAATCTTTGTTCTATGTACATTTTATTGAAAGTACAGTTAAAAATATTAAAATTTTTTTTCTCATTTCAGCATAACTCGAACAAATGTATCGCTGCTTTCATTTCAGCATGGACAAGGAATTTCATTGATTTGACACCAAAAATAACACACCAGCACCAGTGTGGAGTGTCAGATCCTGAGGAAGAAGCTTGTTTAAGAACATCTGTGGTGGAACTGGCAGCTGGAATATGCATTTTGAAACACAGTGGCTACTCATATTTGAAAGATAAGGGGCATGACAGCATCCTTTGGGTTTGAAGGAATGTAGAAGGCACTGCTGCAAATGAAGAATGATTTTTATATGTTGAAATCAAAACTTCTACAACACAAAATGACCTACCAAAAAAAGAATTTAGAACATCCATTTGGGGCAGAATGTTTTGGACTGAATTCTGCTGTCAGAAAACATGGATGGGCTCTCCACTGAAAAACAAATGCTGTGCTGGAATCTCAAAATTAACCATGGCAGCTCTGGAGTCAGAACACACTGACCTCCCATGGGGAGGGGATGGACATCTCCTTCTTTTTCCAGGCAAAGAAGGGAACAACACCAGAATTTAAGACTCTCTGTCTCCTTCCAGGACTACAGGACTTTTTTTTCCCCCAGATATACCTGATCCAACATCCAATTCAAGCCAACCTCAGAATCAGACCATCTTCCCACCATTCCAGCACTGACTGAGCAAGATAAATCATTTGATTCAAAGTTGCACACCATCCCATTAAAAAAAAAAAAATCCCTCTGCTATAGATTTTGTAATGAAAAATCAGACATATCACATATATCATCTGATATATCATTATATCAGATGTGCTTCCAATCGTTCCACAATTTATACACTCTACTCCAAACCAAAAGGTTAGCAATTTATTTTAAAAAATCCTCTGAAAATTAATCTTGTCAGTGCTAGAATTTGGTGACATTTCCAAAAAGAAACAGACATTCCCAGTTAAACTCTCACTTTTATTTTCACTGCCACAACTCAAGAATAGCTTCTGTAAAAGCCATGAGGCTGCTTTGGCATGAAGTTGTTGTGAAAAGAATTTACACCCAGGACAGTCCAGATATCACTCATCTGTATCACGTTAATAAATAATTACAATATACGCTTCTACTTTCAAGGAACATTGCAATGTGTTTGTGGATCTCCCAAGATCCAAAAAAGCAGCTGTCACCCTGACAGGCAGCTCAGCAACACTTTGGATTTGTATTTATTTATTTCCTAACTCAAACTATTGCCTCTGCTGGCTGATGGGTGCCTCCAGGGAGTGATTCATTCCAGCTCCCTCAGATACCAATCCTGCGAGGTGAATCACCTGCTGCAGGTGCCCAGCCCTCCCAGATTTCTCAGGCTTACATTTAGATGGATGTGGATGAGTCCAAGCCTCAGACTCAGGCCATGGCAGCACATGCTCCAATTTCCTTGCCTGACTCAGAGTCTAATAAAACCCATTTCAGGAAGGGTGGGCTAAAGGAACATTTCTTTCCAGTAGGGATTTATCACTGTATTGCTGCATTTTGCAATCCCAGGAGATACTTCCATCTGTTTTCTCCAGTGCCCTTGAGGTAACAGCTCTGACAGGTCCCATCCCTGCCTTTCCAAGGTGTCATTTTTGGGATGGGTATCCTCCATGCAGTCCTGGCTGATGCTGGGCAGTGGGGGTGAAGACACATTCTCAGAAGGATTTTGGGATTTTGGCACATGTCCTCCCACCCACCCACGAGCCAGCCCTTCTGGGCAGCTCTCTCTGCTCCATTTCCTTCCACACAAGCAGCATTCCTGACCACTTATCTCCAAGCACTGGGTGCACCTTCCCCACCAAAGAGTCCTCTTGCCCTGATTTCACTCCACTCTCCAGGAGTCAGCAGCTCCTGTGGTTTTATCAGGAGCTATCTAGGAAGCCACAAACCCCAAATGTGTGAAAAGGGAGCCCACTGCTCCCCTCCTCTCCTCCCAGAACACAGCCCAAGCTGCTCTGGAATCCCTTCAGTGTGCCCTCCCATGCTTGGGAAAGCAAGGGGGGACAGATGCTGTGCTTTTGGGAAGCTGGCTGCCCTATCCATTAGGATTCGTTGGGAATTCATGCTAAAATCTTTGCTGATCTGTAAAAACCAGCTGCACACACATTTAATGTATGGGTCCAGTATTAATTCAGCTTGGCCAGGTCCATCCCCAGCAAGAACCTTTCCATTTGCAGCCTGCTGGGTATGACAAGTGCTGTCATGTAGTCATTTCCAGTCTATTGCCCTTTCCTGCTATGAAGACTGGATTTCCCTTCCCTCAGGAACCAGGTAGAGCAGTTTTGACACTGCTGCTGCAGCCCAGCCTGGGCAGGAGGTTAAGACAGGTCTAACAGAGGTAGCAGCTGGACTGGTGAAGCTGAAGGCAGCCACAGCTTGTCTTAGAGCCCTGGGAGGCAGGGACAATCTTTAATCCTCTGCATTCCCCACCAGGCGTGACACGAGCCCAGTCTGAGCCCTCAGGAAATAAAGAGCAGCAAATCATCCCATTTCACCAGCACAGCCAGCTCACCTGGCTGTAAAGCTGCTCCTAAAAAAGCAGGTGAGGGTATGAATTACAATATCACACATCCTAAAGCCTGGTGCTGTGCACCAGCAACAAGCAGTCAGCTCCTCCAACTCTCCTTAAGGCATTATCCCCTCAAGGAAGAAACACTAGGCAACCACCAAGCCTGCAGAATTCTAAATTTCACACACACAAAATTCTGAGAAAAACAACACAAACTGCTGCCTGGTGTCTCAAAGCCCATCCCAGCTTGTAATTGAAGGCAGCCTGAGCCAGGTAGATCGAAGAACTGGAAGTCATGCTCTGCTGACCAGCGCTGGACCGTGGCTCTCGCTTTGTTTTTGCTCCTGGATGAATTCAGCTCACAAAAAGGAATTATATTTTCACTGCTGGTTGGCTCAGACCAGAGGCAGAGCACACACCTTGCAGTTTTACAGCTCCAGTGTCCTCAGCACACACACCTGGTGGAAGAACAGCTCATTTCTGGCACAACGAGCAACTCTGGGGAGTGCCACACAGCTCTTTAAAACATCTGACACTGAGGATTATAAACTCAAATAAAGTTAAAGCCTGAGATTTCTACAGACATTTAGGTCAAAAACTCAAACCTGAACATCAGGAGTATTTTGAAGAAAGCTTTCCCTTTTGACCTCTGATTTATATGGCATGTACACCTCCTGTAAATTTTCAGCTCAGGGCAGCCAAAACAACATCACCACATTCCCAGCGACTCTGAAGCGTGATGAGAAGTTGATGGCACTCTTAAAGAAGCAAGGCTCTCATGTCTGATAAAGAGCATACAAAAGATTTCCCAATTTCTATCTTGTGTTTTTCTGTATTAAAGAATTGCTTAAGACCTGACATTTCTGAAAATGAGGGGGGGAAAAAGCAAGTTTAAGGAGACAACTGCTATACTGAGCTGAGGGACAGCAAGCACAAAAAAAGTTGTTGCCTCTGTCTTCACAGCAAAAACAATAAATCCAGAGCACCATAGTAAAATACTCCAGAAAAGCCAACAACATCACACAGACCCTAATTTTACGTAATTTTAAAAACCAGAATTGAAGTGCAACAACTTTATCTGTTGTTCATGTTTCAACATCAGTTTTTTCATCAGGAATCATTCACACAGCAGTGGAACACAGGCAACAGAAATTTAACTGCCCCTCATCCCAGATGATATTAAAGTGCTAAAAACACTATCTGACCTTTTCTTTAAAAATAAACACACACAAAACATTCCTGTTACTCTGCACGGAACGGAGCAGGAGTGAACTCCTGCCTAGCATGAGATATACAGGGGACAAAAATAAAGCATTTACCGTCTGGCCCAGGCGAATTTAATTCGGAAACATTGTAAGATGGTAGCGGTGCCACTCTTGCCGAGTGTTTCTTCATCCTCTGGAACTGCTCTCCTGCTCAGGTGCTCACTCTGCCTTTAGTCTGCATCGCCCTTGGTCCCGAGTACTACAGCAAGCACGGGGCTGGATGTTGTTCTGGAGATGCTGCAGGAGCCTACGAGCACTGATTTGCTGTTTCCCTGGGAAACCATTTGCAACACGTTCAAACAATGCTTGACCTCTGCCAGCACTGCTCTTTCATTCAATTGTTGAGCGCGGCAGATCAAATATAAAAATATCAGCGGCGCCGTGCGAGCTCGAAACCATGGCAGCCCCTTTGCAGGAAACTGGCATTTCACATCAAATCTCTGCACTGTGCTGGCAACACAGACAGGAGAGTCTCAGACAATTGAGAGGGAATTATGCAATGCAATTTTCTGGTTCCTTACACTGTGACAATATACGGGTGATTATAGTAATTATTTTAAGTAAACTTTGAATGATGGGACTCCTATAGAGCTGCTAAATCAGGAATGCCTTGGGCAAAAGAACATGTGGCATCCAGGTCTGTGTCTGATAATAAAGCAGTGGTATTGCAGGAGGCTCTTCTAACACCCTACAAAAATTGTCACAATCAAGACAGATATAGAAATATATATATATAGGTTATGGTTGGTCTACGTTTCTTCCTCACTTCCCTTGAGACAGCCAGGACATGTTTTGTCCCTCTTTCCCTGACACCTTCTCTCTCTTCTACTTCCTTATTATTACTATTAATATTTTTGCAAGGTGTTCACTTGGAGGAATGGAAAAGTTTCACGGAGCGAACTGGTGTCAGCCCACACAACTTCAGGAACTCTTAGAAGATCCCATCCCATCCCTGTGTAACCAGCACAGTGCTGGGAGCTGCCTTTGCCAGGAGGTGGTTGCTGACACCTCTAAAGAGCTCTGGCTCCAGAGCTCTTCACCAAGAGATCAAGTCTTATCCAAGAATTTGTAGGGAGAAACCTTTACTATTTATATTCCAGGTTTTAGCTGTAGGAACAATGGGAAAGAAAAAGGTGGCTTATCTCTACCAGAATCTGCTGGTAAAGTTGCTGAATATTTAAGGGCACTAGCATAGACCTTTTATCTATAGTGTCTGTGCTTTGGACAGAAGCTGAGAGTGGAGACTCTTGGCCCAGGGCTTGGTCCTTCTTTTTGCACTATCCCACCAAAGAGGGAGAAGCCCTCTAGGCTTGTAGGGAAGGCCAAAGTGGTTTGAAAAGGATGAAGAATTGTTGGGTTAGAATTTTCCATCTTGGGCTTCCTCAGGCACGGTGCTGGAATCTCACAGGATTTACACAATGATGTGTAAAGACCAAGGACTGGTTCCTTCCCTAGCCCTCAAGGAGGAGAGGGGAGGAAGCAGAGTCCCAGCTGGATCTTCCTCTGGATGCAGCCACAAAAGAGGCTGGCACATGGAAAGATCTGTCCTGTGGCATCCTCATGGAAGAGGCAGTCTGTGACTCCTGTACCCAGAGGAGCAGGAAGGGATTCTTAGGTGCTTGGAGCAGCCAAGCAGGACATGAACACTTGATCTTGCCCTGCACATTCCTGTAAAGCTGCTCTCCTGTCCCTCTTTGGGGACTGAGTGGCCTCACTTTTCTCTTGGGGCGCAGTGACACAGTAGGGAAGAGACAGTGATTAACCCTATGGAAAGGAAGGACAAAGCGCCTCATCCCACTCCCAAAGCCTCCCCACCCATTGGACACAACATGGAAGGAGCACAGGGAAGAGGAATGGTTACAGCTGCTTGGTTTTCCACCCAGCTCATCCTCTCCTGAAAGGCTTGGAGATCTCCTCTAGCATCTTCTTTATATCCCTGGTGACTCACAATGCTCTCCACCATGGCAGTCTGTTCCAAAGCATCAACTGCATTGCCTAGAGCTAACTGGCTTTTACTGCTTATCTGCATTCAGAGGATTTCCAGCACTGTGTAACAATCACTATTCCAAAGGAAATTATCTTCCCAATTTGCAGAAGGAATTTTATTCTCCTGTCCAAAGTGCTGAGAGTCAGCAGAGTTTGTGATAGAGTAATCACCAGTCAAGTAATTGCTGGCTCCACAATCACAAGGCTCCCTATTAATACATGTCTAGTCCTTGAGCATTTATATAATATAAACAACATAATAATATAACACAGAGATTGCTTTTAGAAAACCATTTCTGCAAATAGGGGTTTATAATGGAATCATTAACGAACCTTAGCAATGGTGAGGATGAAACACAAGAGACAGTGTCAGGCAATTCCAGACATTTCTTCCAGACAATTTCAGCACTAACAACAGAACGTGACTGAATGGAAGAGTTGCTGCCTTTTTTTTATTCAAAGGAGAATCAGCCATTGTTTCACTAAGTCAGAAGCCAAATTCAACTCCTCAAAGCAATCTTTCAGATCTTCCCCAAGCCATCTCTGCTTCCTAAAACAGCTATACAAGAAATGAGGAAGATACAAAACTGCTTAAACCTATGTGGAATTGGTACTTAGAACTTCCATCAAAGATTGCAGTTTGAAAAGCATCAGCTTCTCTGGCTCCATGAGGAAGAGCTTTGGCCATCTGTTTCTGCTCCTGCATTTTTGATCCTTCCTCTGTGCTCTCCATCTCTGCTCTGCGTGTGCTGAAGAAAAAAAATCAAATAATATGGAGTGGAACACAGAGAAGGAAGCTCTGTCCCATCCTTCCACAAGTGCAATGTGATGACTGACTTTTGCAACAATTACTCCAAGTAACTACTGCAAGACTACAAGTCAATATAAAATCCATGTGCCACCTTACCTCGTGCAAGGCACCAGAGTGGAAAAATATGAGGGTTTCCCTCTAAAATTCAAGACTAAACCAAGTTTCCTTTACAACAGTTCTTTGTATGTTGTTGCTTGCTTCAAGTTCTGTGCTTTCAGCCTGGAATGTTTGAAGTTTTCTTATTCTTATGAGGTGATGCTCCTCATAATAAATAATAAATACTAACAGGCTCTGGAACAGAGAAGCTTCTGCTGAGAAGCAGCTGAGGGAGCTGGGAGGGATCAGCCTGGAGAAAAGGAGGCTCAGGGGGGACCTTGTGGCTCTGCACAACTCCCTGACAGGAGGGGACAGCCAGGGGAGGTTGGGCTCTGGTCCCAGGGAACAGGGATAAGACAAGAGGAGATGACCTCAAGTTAAGCCAAGGGAAGTTTAGATTGGATATAAGGGAAGATTTCTTCATGGAAAGACTTGTCAAGCTCTGGAGCAGGCTGCCCAGGACAATGACTGAGCCCCATCCCTGGAGAGATTTAAAAGATGTGTGGATCTGATATCATGGGTCAGTGATGAGCTTGGCAGTACTGGGGGAATGGCTGGACCCAGTGATCTTAGAGATGTTTTCCAATCTAAAGGATTCTATCATCAATCTACATATCCAATTGTTTTCCCTCAGGAGTCCCTATCTGCCAAGGAATCCTGCAGTGTGACTCACAGCAGTGTAACTACACTGTGTAAACCATAACCCAGGCTGCAGGCTTACATCCTCCACACCTGCTCCCAGTTAAGGCAAAAACTGATGGGCCACTCACCAAAGCTCATGATTATAAAAGGAAATCACTGAATAAGGTGTGTCTCAGGACACATTCCCCATGCCAGCCAAGCATCCCCTCTGCGCCACATCCCGCTCGCTTCCCATCGCCCTCCCTGCAGCACTGTCTGTCCCTGGGCTTAGTAAATATTCATCCAGATGAGAGGAGGGTGAAGCTGCAAGCTTGCTGACTCACTAACCAGACAGCAAACCAGCCCTGGCAGCGCAGTCAGGACTGGGGAGTGCTGAATCACATCCACTAACAAGCCTTGCACAGAGGGGCTGATGCCGTCAAAACACGCTCTGCTCCTTGGCTCACCCCAGCTCTGCTGGCACTAACTAGTCATACATATTTCAGGGACCTACTGCAAAGTAAAAGTTATTTACTCTTCTCACTGAAGCTGCAATCTGCAGTTGAACTCCAGGCAGTCATGGGTTTTTCTGAGTCAGAGAGGATGACAGGTGTGGTATCACCTGCAAAAGAGAAACAGCTGCACAAGTACATGGAACTATGGATTTCCATGTTGATAATGGGATCCATCTCACTTTGGATGTCAAAGTTTGAACCAGCCACACCAACATCTTTATACAGTGAGTGGTGAGGAACTGGTAATATTAGAAGGCAACTCACAACCTCCTTACAGGTGTATTTTAACCTGATACCAGTCATCGACAATTGAGAGATGGGGACTACTGAATGGTCATCAGAATCCAATTTTTACTGAGAGCTACATGTGTTTATATACCACTTCAGGAAGGCTATTAATATTTTACTACAATCATCTAGTTAAACATCACACAGACAAACTTTACATTTCTACTTAGTAAAATTATATTTCTTGTCAGCCAGACTTGATCCAATCTTCTTGCAATCTTCAGGGCTCTGTTTGCTCTTGCCAAGGCATCCTGATTAAATCTACAGTACTGTCAGTCTCATTTACATTCACCATACCCACAATTAGTAGCTCTGAAGGCACACACTTTCCCCCTGGCTGTAAGGGTAGTAATGGACTTGCTCCCACCTGATTATATGACTTCTAGATACCCTAGGTAGGGCAGATGCTCCCAATGGGAAACACAGTGTGTGAATGCCTGATAAAGTCATGAAAGTGCTTCTTCAACTTTAACTGATGTTAAAACAGTGCTCAGATCCAAATCTGTGCTGTTTGCTAGTTTTGAGCACCACTAGCTACAAGATCCATCTAAAATCCACTTTGCATTTGTCCCTGCAGCCAGCAGGTCAGTCCATTCCAAATCACTAGACTGTAAGACTCCCATAAACATGAGTTTTATTGGCTCTTCCAGCCTGAGTGTGTGTTTTAAGATGACAAGCTAAAAGGCCATTATCAAGTTCATTTTATCCCACTGGAATACAAATTAGATGCAAGATGCAGAAGAGGCAAACAGTCAAACTGAGATCAAAACAGACTTATCCTACAAAGGAAGTTTTATGTACAGCAAAGTCAAGACTTCAGTTTGAACTTTTACTTCCTTGTAGCAAAATCAGAAGCATGCAGCAAATGTTACTGGATTTGAGCAACTCAATCCAAAACAACTTCCAAGGCTCGCAGAGAAAAGAACCCCTCACCTCACTGCTGTGCCCAGCCATGTTATATGGATTTTAAAAATCAAATTCTGAAGTCCTTACTCTGTCTGAACTCTCACTGGCTTAAAAATTGCTGGATATTCCCTGCTTAGCAATGAAGAATATCAGCAAAGCATCCAGGCAGGCAGGGGAGGGTGCTCCAGCCCCTCCAGTGTGTGCCACAATCTCATGGGGTGAGCAGGACTGCTCACACCTTGTCACCACTGCCCATGTCACCAAAGAGGCTAAACCAGATCCAAAACTGACCCCTCATAAGCAGGAATGATTTAATTGAGAATGCTCACATTGGAGGCACTCTACATTCTCATATGTTTTGTTCACTGAGGCAAAACTGAACTTTAAGTAGAATTTCCTATATTTTGCAAATGTAGAGTAACTCCCTAAAATCTCACTTAATGACTGCAAGAAATACCTACTAAACCTGAAGCAACTTCAATACCCTTGGGGGTTGCATGTTTGTACACTGATCTCTGATTCATGTTAACATTTTGCTATTTTCAGTAAATCAGCCCAAGAATTCACTCTTTAATACTCACCCTGATTCTGTAACACAAAAACACCCTGTGATCTATTTTTAGCCTTCCCTAGCAGGCAAGTCCTGGAAATAAGATAAACAGCACCAACTAAACATCCACTCCAAGTTATCAATGTGAAGATGTGCAGCAGTGCCACACCACTGAAACCAGAACAAAACACTCAGACCACCCCCAGCCAGTGGTGTCTTGGCTACTGATGCCTTGGAGTGGCCACCTAGAACAGAGGCTGGACAAGAGGTAGAGAATAAAGCGGTATTTATTAAATGCCTTCAAACAGGTACACCGTGGGCAAAGCCTTCCAGAGGGTACATCCAGGATGGACAATGGCCATGAGTTTTTCAGGCAATTTTAAGTTTGGACCATTGTAAATCCTCCAATTAAAGCTTCAGGTAATGAAGTCATATTCCCCCAGTTTGCCCCCCCCAACTCACTTCTGTTTATACTTCTAGGGTCCTGAGCAGAGGGATTTTTTTGTCTGACCAAAATGTGAAGATAGCTAACTAACACTTTAATATAGAGTTTGGAGTTATGCACTAACACAGTACAGGATTTGAAAAATCTAAAAGCTAAAATCCTAAGGCATCACTAGCAGAAGTCAGGCTCTCTGTCACAGAGTGGTTTGGGTTGGGAGGGACCTTTAAATCTCATTTAGTCCAACACCCTGCAAAGAGCAGACACATCTTCAGCTGCATCAACTGCATCAACCACATCACATGTTGGTGTCTCAGCCTAATGGAAGTCCTGCCTTGACCCTGCTTTGTCCAGCTCCTTCCCTCCTGCCTCTGAGCCCAAGAACATTCACCTGAAAGCATGAGCATGCACCTAAAACCCAAAAAGATCTGATGATTCCCCCACCCCCTTCCTCCACAAGCACTCAACTGACTTGGAAGCAGGAACATCTTCTGCTACAGTGCTTTGGGAAGATTTTTATTTACTGAGTGATTTTATAGACCTGACAACCAGAGTGTCTCTGGGAAGCACAAGGACTAAATTTTCAATTAAAATAAACCTCAGATTTTCCTTAAGCACAGAAATTTTGAAACATAAACCACCCACCCACAAGGATCAGGAGGTACATGCTGATGTCTCTAGAGCTGGAAAAGCAGCTTCTTAAACTTTTTATTCTGCTGGAATATTGAAATATCACACGGCAAGTAATATTAATGCAATTAAAGATGGAAGGAAAAAATATTAATTGTGGACATGGAGAGAGATTCTTCAATTTTAAAAAAAGTCATCCAGCATTTCATGGAAACAGAAAATGTATCAACTTTGATGCATCTTCAACATTTTGCTGTTGCAAGAAAAAAAATATGGATGGACCCCAAGCAACCTGTGATAGTGCAGGGTGTCCCTGCCCATGGCAGGGGGTTGGAATGAGATGAGCTTTAATGTCCCTTCCAACCCAAACCATTCTGTGATTCTATAATTTCAGGTTGAAGAAAATGTTCAAAAGTTGCCTCCAGCATTTGAAACTCATTCATATTTACAGAAGAATCAGAAAGAAAGGAAAACTGCTCAATGCAAAACCAAAAATTAAATTTTTCCTTCAACAGGAACTTTATTTCATGCACGCACTGTTACTGGCCTCCACAACCTGCATTTCAAACTCTTTCCACATTTAAGAGTTTAAGAGAAAGGTTCCTACTTCACCCTGGCCACTCTGAAACTCCCTGGCAGTAAAACACAGCCCAAGTAGACAAGCAGCACTCAGTCTGCTCAATAACAAACCATAAATTGAGTATCCATTCCAAATATCCAGTACAGCCTTTCCAGACAGGATAATAAAATCAGACGCCCAACACTTCTACTGTGTTTTGGTTTTGTTTTTTTTTTTCCCAAGGAAAATGGCTTAGATGTAATTGCATGTCAGATAATTATTTGCCTTCCCAATGTTTTATTAACAAAGCTGCCAGCAGTGAAATAAGCTGTCTCCATTTTCTGGTTCTGCAATTATGAAGTGCCTCTTCTTTGCCACAAGAGAGCATTTGAGTAGAAGAAACTTCCATTTTGTGCTTGTCATCGTGACTGTAGAACATGTCAGTGTGACAGTAAATCACTCCTCACATTTGCTGTGTTTTGGGTAGCCAGCAGTTAATTAGATGGCTGAGGGCTTCTTTCAATACCATAAATCAGAATGGCATAGCAGGCTAGAAATCCAGGGCTGGCCAGTCCCAAAATTTAGCCACCAGCATGTTCCTGTCTAGGCAGGTTCTGTGGCAGGAGTAGGAACTTGCATCATCCAACTCCTGCCACTCCAGATGGCATCAGAAAGTTGCTTGGATGAAGAAATAGAAATAATTTTTAGGGAAAATTACAATGTAAGATGAAATTTGTTGCCATGTTAGTGGTGTTGCATTACATTTCCCAGCCCTTCTGATTTAAAAAGCTGGGTGCAGAATTCCCAGAGCTTTTGAAGCAGGACCTAAAGCTTCAGCAGAGATGTGAAAATGGATGAGAGCAATCAGAAGGCTTAAAAAAAACAAAAAAAACAACAACCCACATCTGTGTGTGGGGTCAAACAACTTCAACAAGACAGAGGGGAGACAGAAAATCAGAGAATGGTTTGGGTTGAAATGTTCTGGTTCCAGGCATCCTCATGTGCATTTTCCTGCCCAAAAGAAAGGATTCATCAGGCAGCTCCATGTAGACATGCCCAGGACCAAGAAGCTTTAATTGCATTAATGGGAAGTTCAGTGGGACAGCAGGGCAGCTGCTCCACAAGGAGCACAGTGAACCACTGAATGAGATTATGTCAGGCAGAAAATCCACATTGCTGGAAGATTTTCAGGCCAGGATGGATGGGGTTGAACAGCTCAGGGCATGGGGACAGAGCAGGTCCAAAGGGTGGTCAGCCACGGCAACAGGGAATTGGTGGAATCACCATCCCTGGAGGGATTTAAAAGCAGTGGGGATGTGGCACTTGGGGACAGGGGTTAGTGGTGGGCTGGCAGTGCTGGACTGGAGGATCTTGGAGGTATTTTCCAACCTAAATCATTCAGTGACTCTGTGACTCAACCTCTATTCATGGAGCTAGTAACAAAGAGGTGCTAATAATAAACACCAGCTATTATTAGCTGGGCTGACAAGAAAAACCAGGGTGAAGGGAGCCTGCTGAGTGCTCAGAATGGGTGCCAGAAGTAGGATGTTCTGTAGAATTCCCAGAGAAGCATCCCACCACTGCATTCCAATCACTGCAGGTGGTGTTTTCCAATCTCTGGAGAACAGGGAATACAAGCCCACTGTTAAGGACAGGCAGGAAATGTCAGAAAAGCTGTGAGCAAGTACCATTTATTATTCATGATTTCTGTGTCTACTTTGGAAGGAATGGATACCTGAAAGTCCAAACAGCCTCACACCCACTAGCATCAGATACTCAATTACAGAAGATTCCTGAGGCAAATGTGAAGGCTTGGAAAAGGCTCTTATGGCAGAGCACCAGGAATTCACAGGGTAGGACACAAGCACTGTGTCCCAGCCTGACACTGAACACACACACCTGGAGCTTTTGAAGGAAAACAGTGACTAAATCCCAATTCAGTGGCTGGTTCTGTTTAAGGCCCTACAGTAAGATTAATTTCCAGTAGCTCTTGAGAGTTAAAACATAAAATCTACCTCCCCTTGGTTTCTGCTATTTTATTTTAAAGTGTTTTAATTTTCCATTTTAAGTGCTTCTCTAATCGAAAGGTGCTTTTGCTCCTGCAAAATTCCAGCTACATCAATTTACTGATGGTGAAATAACAGCCCAAAATCTCAGCTGCAAGGCATCAGCCCTCCTCCTAAGCCAGGCCTTAGAGGTTAAATAATTGTGGTTATAAAGGCTCAACAAAACATTTTCCAGCATCCACAGAGCCCTCTGAAATCTGAGTGATCTGCACTCATCAGCAGGGAGGATGCTCGTGTATACCTGGTCCAGCAGAGAGAGATCCCATGTTAGTTTAATTCCCCCTCTTTTTTAGCCCCTCATAATTTGGGTCCACTTTTTGGAAAAAAAAACCCAAAACAAATAAAGCCAGATGACAAATACAGCTAGTAGCAGTCTGAACATAACCAGTGTTGCAATTCAAGACAATTGTTTTGAATGCGAGCAACTTCTTGAATTTTCTAGGAGAAATTCTCTATGAATTATTTAAAAAAAAACACTAAAGTCCTTGCACTATAAAAATTAAAAATTTGGGTACTCAGAAATCACCAAACTATTGTGAATGTTTCTTGTCTGATCTTCACATAATCCTCCTTAATACCTTTCAGTGTAAATCTCTGCTATGTGCAACATCTTATTAGCAAGACAATGAAGATAAAACAAGAAAAGTCACTGAGCAGCATTAGGGGATTAAGGGAGGATTAAACAGTCGTGACACAAAGAAATTGTCGAAGCTGAGTATTCACCATAATTAGTCTGGTTCCTCACTCTCTCCCTGGGTCAATTACTCAAGTCCCTGGCTGGTCCTGCTGGGTGTGATGAGAGCAGACAGGACCCAGATATCGTCTGGGGCTGGTGATGGAGTTCAGTGTGACACAGGGGGGACTTGGATGGGATTTCAAAAATAAATTCTTCCCTGTGAGGGTGGTAAGCTTGCCCAGAGAAGCTGTGGCTGCCCCTGGATCCCTGGAAGTTTCCAAGGCCAGTTTGGATGGAGCTCGGAGCAACCGGGATAGTGGAAGGTGTCCCTGCCCATGGCAGGGGGGGAATTTGATGGTCTTAAAAAGTTAATTTCAACTCAAACCGTTCTGATATATATCAGAAAATAGGTGGCAAAAGCAAATCAGGCTTTTCCTGGAGAGATCCTGCATTTCTTGAGGCTGATTATACCTCTTAGTAATGTGGTTTTATGGG
>PYHW01010540.1:357557-395474 GCA_013186435.1 Turdus rufiventris
AGATAAAGAACACTGCCCCAGCTGGTTTCAATGGATGGCCCATTAGCAGAATATCTCCCACAGAGATCAGGATCACTGCCCCCACCCTCATCAGATGGTGATAGAACAGATACCTTTTATCACACTCTGTATTGTAACCCCAGACAGAAGGGCAGCTCATAAAGGCCATCTCAGCTGGAAAACAGCTGGATATGTACCTTGCCCTAACCCATCAGGTGTGCACCTCTGAGACCCCCAACACTGCTCTGAGGAGGAGGCAAGGGCCAAGGGGCTTTTGTAGGGTCTCTGGCAACTGTCTGAGGTCTTCTGATCAGTCATCTACCTCCTCTGAGAAAAAGTGAAAGTGTCTGTGGGAAGGGGGAATCTAGCGCAAATGCTTTACCACAGAGACATTGAAATCCATCTGTTTTACCCAAAGCAGCAAAAAATGAGGAAGGTAATAACACACTTCCTAGAAACTGGTTCTGTTGGAGTGTTAAGATACCAGTCAAAGCTTCAAGACCAGGATAAAATAAATGAAGGCTTGGGCTGTGACTACAAAACATATTTTTTCTGGCCAGGTTTTCCATCACCAGGTTAATGGAGTTCTCCATGGCACTGGTGTAAGTGCTCACCTTGGCTCAGTAGAGCAGAACTCATTCCCAGGAGCAGCAATGCCTGCAGCCACCTTCTCCTGAAGAGATTTCAATTCAAGGGTGCAATTTCTGGATAAACAATTAGACAGGAGCTCTGGAGCAGCCCAAACTGCTGGGGAGGCTGTCAGCCCTCCTGAACCCAAGCACAAACCATCTCTCTGGCTGCCAACGTGGAAACACCTGCCCAGTTCTTGCCTTGCCTACAAATAGGGCTCCTTGGTGTCAGCAGGAATCACAAACTTTCAAAAGCAGAGTGTAAACTTGCTGCACAGGCTCCAGATGTTTCTGATGCCACTTTGGTTTAGCTACTACTAAATTTATGCAACACTGGAAGGCAAATGGAAGATTCATGAAAAGGCTCAAATTTGGAAAAATCCAGGTGGTTTTGAATGCTCAGGACTGAGATGGAAGTATCACAAAATCACAGAATCACAGAATGGCTTGGATTGTAAGAGACCTCAAAGATCATCCAGTCCCACCCCCTGCCCATGGTCAGGGACACTTTCCACTATCCCAGGCTGCTCCAAGCCCTGTCCAGCCTGGCCTTGGACACTTCCAGGGATCCAGGGGCAGCCACAGCTTCTCTGTGCCAGGCCATCCTCAAAGGGAAGACTTTCACGCTAATATCTAGTCTAAAACTGCTCTCATGAGTAGAATGAAACCATTCCCCCATGTGCCACCACTCCAGGCCCTTGTAAAAAGTCTCTCTCCATCTTTCTTGCCATCAGGCACTTTCTCCCTTCAGCTACTGCAAGGCCTGAATTAGGTCACCCCAAACCCTTCTCTCCTCCATAGGGTCTCTGATTTTTTAACAGAGGCATGGAAAAGATATTCCAGTAGATAAGGTGATCTAGCTTGGGTAGCCTTTGCTTCACTGAGCCCACTTCAGCAGAACATTTAATCAATCTATTTAATGCCTGCACATGCAGAATTGAAAGGACTTTGGTTTTAGGCTGGAGTGGTAGAACTTCAACCTGCCAATGAGAAACATCACAGTGATTTAATGACCACATCTTTTGGCCACCACAGCAGTCTGCCTACAATCTGTCTGTAAAAACAAAGCAGATGGTCCTAAGCTTTCTTGCAATGATTTTGGAAAGTTTTAAGTGTACCACACGGCAGACTTCAGGCCCAGGAATGCCTTTAAGGAAAAGACAACTTTACAAAGCCTGCCTCAATGACTGTGGATGTAGTCAGGGAGTCATTGCAAAAGCCAGCACAAAGGACTCAGTACTTGGTGAGGAAGGCAGGAGATAAAAAGGAGGAAAAAGTAGAGATACCACAAAAAGTCACTAAAAGGCAGGTGAGAAACAGTGGGAATTGACATGGAAGAAGAATACATGATTAAAGAGGGAAATTAGAAAGAAGTAAACATGCCAGAAAGGTGGTAAGGCACTGGAATAGGCTGCCCAGAGAAGCAGGGGAGCCTCCATGCCTAAAGTGCACAGAAGCCATATGGATGTGGCACTAGGGGCAAGAGTCAGTGCTGGCCTTGGCAGCGCTGAGGACTATCTGGACTCGATTTTAGACGTCTTTTCCAACCTAAACAATTCTGTCATTCTATTACTCCAAGAGAAGGGCAGGACAGAAAGATGAATGACAGTGAACAAGGTACCCCCTTGCTGCCAGGATGGAGGGCTAGTAGAAAAATCCACAGAGGAAAATTTTTGCATTCTCTAATGAGGCCTCAGAGGAGATTACCTGTGACTGTCTTTTGGGGAATGCATGAGATTGTTCTGCAGGTACAGAAATGCCACAGTTTGAAGGCTTTTAGGATCTCTAAGTCCTCCAGAGGCTTCCAAGTAAGAGGCTCAGTGTCTTTGAAGGGCATTATTTTGGCAGGATGCTTTGTAAGAAGGGACAAATTGAAGACCCAAAAGAATGTCCTAAAAAACTGACAGGTGATCAGAGACCTCACAGCTCTATCAGGTGCACAGCAAGAAGTCCATGGAGAATTCTGTGACCATAAAGTTTCTGTAACCCTCTTAGCAACAGCTCTGGCTCAGGTGTATGTTGGGTTCAAAGTGGAAACAATCACCAAGCAGCAGACATGGGATAGTTAAAACTCCTCAGAGAGAAAAATGCAAAATGTTTCCATGCTGCAGCACAACAAATGACAGGAGTCATTTTTCAAGAAGAAAATGCTACTCTGCAGACAACAGTCTTATCATGTGCTATTAAGTGTAAAAATTAGTGTAAGATAGGCTGCTAACATCATCACTCAAATCCTTCCTTGGAGATACGCTGCAGCATAATAGAATTTCTCAAACCCCAGATAGGAAGAGCAGGCAGCCTCCTCTGCATGAAGATTAGCTACAACCATGGCTTAATCTTTCATTTTGGACTGCTTAAATCTATGCTTGTCTTCAAGAATCCAGAAGGCAAAGTTAAATGTAGATAAGGTCACTGTCAGCACAGACAGGACCTGGGAAGAAAAGCCACAAACCCTTGAAAGTGTCTCTATCATAAATCAGTGAAAAGTGTTCAGCCAGTTAAGGTGGCACAGAGAAACAGCAGAGACCTTTCCTGGCTGCCAGCAGAGTTGAGTTTGTATGGAAAAGTTTGTAGGGACAAGCAGGGTCACTTCAGCTATGAGCAGAGTCACAAAAGGCTTTTCACTAATTAACCTGGGGGAATAAAGAGTGGCAAGCTCATAGAGCAGCTTCAGTCACTGAAGGATGAGACAGCATCCTCCAAACACAACTGAGAAACATCCAAGCCCACCAGGAACCAAAGGACAGACGTAGGTGAACGTGGTCATCAGCAGAGCTGCCAGCCCACACCACTCCCCATCTAAAGGAGGTAGGAGAAATGTTGCCTAACATTTGCAGAAAGCTTAAGAATATTCCCAAGGTCATGTGAGGGGCTTGTGGAACAGCAGAGAACTGAAACCAAACCCTGGACCCATTTTCAGCCTTAACCCCCAAATCACCCCTTGTCTCCTCTGCCAAGGCTTGGCTGGATGGACTCCAGATCATTCTTAAGCTCTAAACAGAGTACAGAGAATGGAAAATAACTTCCAGCATTGACAATATTGTCCCTATTTAGCTAACAAGTATTGATTTCTTCCTCAGCCACTCCAATGCAGATGAAAGCAGCACAGATTTGGTTCTTTTGTTTAATTCCCTGAATCTAATCAGTTTTACTAATGCTATCACCAGACTCTGAGGAATGATTACCCATGTGCTATTTAAAGTCAGAGAGGTGCTTACATCTCATTTTATCTGGGACCAGTGGGAATTGTAGGTTATGCAGGAAGTTTTAACTTTTCTTTCCTTTTTTTTTCTTTGTTTGTTGTTGACAAAGCTCTACCATGTGAGGGGGGAGATCTCTGTAAAAACAAGCTGTTCTCAGAGCAAGAGAACAGATGATGCCTTGTTCTTCTACAGATTTATCCCTTTTCCACACAAGTGCAGAAACACTGCTTCCACTCCTGCCACAGTTCCATCTCTCCAGGAAAGAGCTGGAGGCTGGGCACTGCCCAGGCTGCCCAGGAAATGGGCACAGCCCCAAGGGCACCAGAGCTCCAGAAGTCTTTGGACAATGTTCTCAGGCACAGAGTGGGATGTCTGGGGTGTCTGTGCAGGGTCAGGAGCTGGACTCTGATCCTTGTGGGTCCCTTCCAACTAAGGATATTCTGGGATTCTGTGGTTCTGTGATTTCTCTTGTACATCTCTTTCCCTGTCATTTCAAGCTGAAGGAGCTCAAGTGGTCATAGACGAGCTGCAGCTGAAGTTTTCCAGCTGTGGCTGAGAATAGCAGAAAGCAGTGGGGTAACAATTAATCCATGTATCATTTATTCCTTCTCCACAGGTACAGCTTCCCTCTCTCAGTTCAGATGCAGTGAGCACGGAGCACTTGCCTGCAGTCTCACCAGTTGTGAAGATGAGCTGTTCCAATTGAGATGACAAGAAAAGATGACAATTTATGAACAACCAATATTTCAGCCAGGTTTGCATTAAGCAAAAAGCCCCAGGGCCTGCAGACAGGAGGGTCACAAGGCATCACTCCAAGCCTCACAGCTGAAGGGCAGAAATAAACTTGAGATTTTTAACAGTGTTTACAATCCTCTGCTGAGTGGATTTTCACACAAAGCAGAATCTCATTCAGGACCTGCTTTAGTCCAGCTTTGTTTTTGTGTTGCCAAACTGAGAACACACAGCCCTGATATCATGACTGCAAGTGACAGAGAACTGCACACCAGGCAGGAATGTCTGTGTGACTGCAACATCCAGATCCACCTGGTATCCCCACATCCTATACAGCCTTATCTACCAGCCACATTCATCGTCTCACCACAAAAACCCTCCCCAAAAATCTCTTCAAATGACTGCTAGCCCATTCCTCACTTCCAGTCAAGGGTTCTACCACAGCCAGGGTCACCTGGAAATAAATGCATGGAGCCCCCAGACACAGCTCTCACTGCTGCTGCAGCACCTCTGCAATTCCCACAGCATCCTTAAGGAACAGGGATCTGAACCACAGCACAGCAGGGGGAGAGCCATCAAAATTCTGTGCCCATCACCACACTTCTTTCCAGCAATTGTAAATCCATTATCAAATACACTCTCAGACACAATCTGGGACACGTGTCTGGCATGCATGGTGCCAGGCTATAAATAGTCAGATACAGACAATCATACTAGATGTAACAAAGATTATTTGATTAAGCTGAGGCTCTGCCCTGCTGAACAGCCTGTGATCAGCAGAGACACCTTGTAAGAGCTGGCTCAGAACAGTGCAGCCATGTCCCAGGGTATTTCTAGGGTTCCAGTAAAGCCTATTGAATTTTCAGTGGTGTTTTTACTGGTCCCTACCAGTTTTATTTAGGGAGTCAGGAGCAAGTCACTGCTCACTGCTAAACTCAAAGAACACTTGGCTGGGAAGCACCAGTAAGGAGCATTTGAGCATTTGCAGCTGGACTTCCTAGAAGGAAGGCAGTATAAGGTCAAACCACTCTAAATACACAATATTTTCACTTTATCCAGTCTCTCTGCACAAACCACAAGTGTTTAGCATCAAGGGAGTTGCATTACTCTTTTAGAGCTGCCACAGCTCATACACTGGGCATGAAACTGGAGCACATTCCTGCAGCAAGAAGGCCTGCATTGCTGAGGTGACATGCAAAGCACTTCAGGGCAGCAGACACTGTTTAAATGCAGATAAATCTAAGCACATATGCTGAACCCACTCTTTGTATCACACCTGTGTGCTCACCTTCTCAGGAACACAGACAGCAAGTTCAACTCTCCAGGGCTTTGGATTTGCCATGGTCACCCACACCCTCACAAAACCCACACTACAATTTTCTTCCAAATTAGGTTCTCCACACTTTAACTCTACTTTGGTCAGGTGGGGCAAGTTTTGTGAACCACATGTAGCAATCACAGCCAAATGATCAATGAAATAGTTTGGATTCTGTGCAGAAGAGGAGCATTTGGAGACCCTGTGTGGGGAGCTCAGAGTGGAACTCCCACCACAGAGCTGTTCCCTGCTGCAGTTGGCAGGGCAGCAAGCTCCCTATAAAATAAATTTTATATAAACCAAAGTACCTGCAGGGAACAGCTGAGAACTGTGGTGCTGCTGTTACCTCTGAGTCATCAAAATCCATCTCTGAGGTGCTGAGTGATGTTCACACAATACAGATACTCTCTACTATGCAGTCATGACAGAAAGCTGCCCCTCTTGGTTCCAGCTGGGAGGAGACCTATTTTGAGTGCCTGGAGCTTCAGCCATCCCAGACTCTGAATACAAAACTCCTGAGCCCTCAGCAGCTCCAGGCTGAGCTCTTCTCCAGCTCACCAAGAGCTCTTGCAAAGCTACTTGATCCAGACGACCACATGCAACACTGGAAGTATAAAACAAAGCTGAAGAGATAAAGAAAAAAAATAAAAGAATGCTTTGTCTACATATTAATTTTATGGATTTACGGGCGGGAGGAAAGCAGGATATGAGCCATCTGATTTTCCTTATTTTCTCAGTACCCACACATACAACCCACAACAAGCTAAAGCACAGGTCTGACAGGGAAATAACTGTGACAGAATAAAGCAAGATATCCTGAGAAAATTAGTTCAGAGGGAGGATTATAGAGACTGGTGCCTGAAATCTGTGAATGAACAGCCAGCAATGTAAAGAACGAGATGGAAGGGTTAGAGGCCAAACCAATACTTATTAACAACAAAATGGATTTGTTTTGAACCTGTCAGAAATTAACAGCAAAACGAATCTACACCAAGTAGATTCCAGCACCTGTAATCCCTGCAGGAATGTGTCAGAATTGACCTCCACCTTCTTATCCAGCAGCAGTGAAGCAAGTGAAGGGAAAGGGACTGACACAACTGATGCCACATCACTGATCCTGTAGTAAAAACATCCATTTTTCTCAGGAGAGAAGCTGAAACTGGCAAGTGAAACAGGATTTTCGGTCCCCTGGAGAATCCCAAAGCAGCCAACACCATCACACTCATTCCACAACATTCCTCGCTGGAGATAAATTCACTTGTAAGAAGCTGCAAACCTTCTGCAGGCAAAGCTTGCTTTTGGGGAGAGCTACTGGCTTTCATTAGCCAAACTGATATATCATCATTACATCTGACACTTGAGCAGTTCCAGCTACCAAGGGCCAGGGTTATTTTTAAAAAGTAGTATTAATCCAGGAGAAGTTTCTCCAGCAAACCACAAATGTCTTCAGGTAAAGTGGCTCAACTGCAAAGACCAAATACAGCTGGAGAAGTTTCTGTGTTTTGGAGTAGGAGACTTCCTCAGTGAATAATTAGTTTATTGAAGGCTTAGTGAAATTTTATTTTTTTAAAATCACATGCAAAGAATTATCTGGTTTTATTGTGCTCATAATATGTTTGTGTAGCTCGACAAAGCCTATGTCCTAGTCCCTAAAATAATAGGTTGTATGCTTTCTTTCTAAGGACAACAAATTGAATTAAACTGGGGAGCTGAATTCTCTTGAGAATTTTCATTGGGGATTTAATTTGAAATATAGATTTTTTTTTTCCAAGTAGCTCTCCATGCTTTTATTAGAAATTGAGGAGAGAAGCAACATTCTGGCGATGGAAATTAATCTGTAGACAGTCACTGGCTAATTTGAGTACAATTCTGAAAACCCAGCTTTTAAAGAAAAGTCTGGTCACAATATTTGGTAGGGGAGCCCCCCTAGGCTGAGCTGTGTGGTCTGGGTGACTTTGATCACTGTAGGTGATGCCTACTCCAGTTTAAAATAAGACAGATCATGAAGATGGAGCTGGGACAGGGGTTCAGCCTGCAGAAAAGGAGGCTCAGGGGGAACTTCTGGCTCTGCACAACTCCCTGACAGGAGGGGACAGCCAGGGGGGATTGGGCTCTGCTCCCAGGGAATAGGGACAGGACCTCAAATTTCACCAGGAGAGGGCTAGACTGGATTTTAGGGAAAATTTCTTCACTGAAAGGGCACTGGCACAGCTGCCCAGGACAGTGGTGACATCCCCATCCCTGGAGGGATTTAAATCCATGTGGATGTGGCACTTGGGGACATGGGGCAGTGCTGGCCTTGGCAGTGCTGGGGGAATGGTTGGATTCAATGGAGGGAGTTGTAACCTAAGTGATTCCAGGTCATTACTAGTGCTAGTTCCTACCATATATAAATTATTAATAAGCAAATATCTGTTATAAAAATGTGGGAATTCCTCCAGAATGAAGACGACATTAAGTTTTATTCTTGGAATATTATTGGTTTACTAAAAGAGCATCAGTCAAACAAAGTCTGCCCTTTATTAATACAGCACGAAGCACACAGGTCCCACCTCACCATGGGGTTTGCTTGGCCCACCAAACAATTAGTAAAGTTTTACACCAAATCCAGGTTGGTTCACACTGGATATTAGGAAAAAAAATTTTGTACAATGAGGCCAGTGAGGCACAGGTTGCCCAGAAAAGCTGTGGCTGCCACATCCGTGGAATGTTCAAGGGTAGGTTGGGCAGGACCTGGAGCATCCTGGGATAGTGGCAGGTGTCCCTGCTCATGAGAGGGGAAGGGACTGATGGCCTTTAAGGTCCCTTCCAGCCCAAACCAGTCTATGATTCTGTGATTCTGACAGAACAAAGGATCATTTCTTCCATCAGACACTTGAGGCCCTGCCAACCCCGCCCTTGAAAACTGAGCGTAGATGGAAACCAAGTCAAAGATGAAATCCCAGTGTAATACAAGGTAGAAGATAAACCCTAAACCTCCAGCCCTACACAGAGACGTTCCTTACACAAATCCAGTCTTGTGCAACCACCACAGACACTCCTCTGCAATGGATTCACTGTGTTCTCCTAATCCAGAACTGGCCTCTTTAGCAGCTGGCAGTAAAAAGAAAGTGCCAAGTCATCTATTTCCACATTTGGGGATGATGAAAAGCACTTGAAAATGCTCAGCACTTCTGCAATAATTATAACAAGCACAGTACTTGTTTTGGGAAAGTATAATGTATTCTGGGGAGCAGAATCACATCAAAGAGGAAGCTTTCAGACACTTCAAGGAGCAGAATATGAAGACATATATAGAGAGATATAATTATCACCACGGTCACAAGTCCCTCTTAGGCAGGGATCACAGGAAGGAGAAGCAGATAAGTGAAGCATTGTGGACACAGAGCTAAGGCTGTAAGCTGATGTAACATCAGTTCTCCTTACCTGGATATGGTACAAGCTGGGTTGCAGCAGTGCATTTGCAAGATTTTGTAGGATTTTCCTACCTGAGGATGAGCTGTGACTATTCAAAACCCCCACTCATTCTCCTGGAACAGTGTCCCACAGACACTTGAGTCCCCCACAGGGCCCAGAGCTGGCCAGCAGCCCCAGCACAACTCATCACAGCCTTCTCAAAGGTGGAAATTCCTGTTCCCTACTGCCCAACCTTCCTGCTACACCTGGATTCCTGTTTGGGTGTCTGTGCATGTCTGTCTGAAAGATGCCTCCACCCCAGCACCTCATGGGTGTCAGGGCATGTGAGATAAAAAAATTAATATCTAGAATTTCATCTGTAGCCCCAAGGTGGCCCATTGCAAAGGAAAGTTTGGCCAAGTCTTTGTTGTTTAGTTGTCAGCCAAATTAGGGACTTGGTTTAATCAGCATCAACAACTGCTCAGAAATCTCATGTGGGACATGCTGCAAATCACAGATGCAACGTGGAATTGCATGAAAAACCTACTTTTCTTTCAGTTTTGGCAGAATCTATGAAATAGGTGGATATGGCTTCATTTGAAAGTATGATGAAGAAAAAGTCTGGTGCCCATGAAAAAAAGAAAAGGTGACACAAAACCAAAATCCTCTTGAAAATCTTCCTTGATTTTTTTTTTCTTTTGACTTCCAGTCACTGCTGGACATGCTAGAGTCCTCTTGGCTCTGTCTCTTGGCAAATCCAGAAAAACAGAGCCAGAAAAGCCTGGCTCTTCAGAATTTCCGACTTCACATTGGCCTCTTGCATCAGTTCTCTGAATTTCAGTATTAAATAACAGAATTAGTTAGTGTTGACATGGAAATTAGTCAGCATTGTAATGGAACTGATAGGGTCTTAATACTAATAATTAACTGTCACTCCAGTTTGAATATTTTGTGAATTCAAATAACCCCAAGATCTGTACAATTCCCTTCAAATGGAGCAATGGGGTTCAAAAGTTGCTAAGAAAAAACAGACCCTCACCCACACAAATATCAACTGCCTCCCAAGAAATCATGTTAAAATACGTCAAGGGGAAAAATGCTTACATTTTTCATGCACCTGAAGGCAGGATCTATTGAGAACATGGTGCATTTTCTCTGTAACGTTTCCTACAGCAACCTGGTATTTCCAAGAAAGAAGATTAAGAACTGGGGTCATTTGCTGAACACTGAGGCTGGCAGCTTTGTCTTGTTAGTCAACCACAGAAATCCTTTGCCTGGCAGGGTGCAAGCAAAAGAGTGCCAAATATGTACAGCAAAGATGGGGCAATGGGATCTTATCTGAGCAAGAGGAAGGAAAAAGTGAGCCCAGAAGAGCCACTGGCAGATTTCCATCAACAAAGAGCTCAGCCCACCCCAGCCCCTTCCCCCAGATACTCAAGGGGCTTCTTTAGGATTTTAACTCAAGGATTTATTTTATTTTTCCATTAAACCGTGGCTGTAGAGAGGCTGAGATGATGGTGGCACCATCCCAGGCTGAGTGCAGCAAAGGGACAAATCCCTCCCTCCTGCCTCCAGCAACTCTGCTGCTTCCAAAGAATTTCTGGTGACCAGCTCCAGGATGAATCACACCTCCCACCCTCACCTAATGGCTGTCCTTAGGGCAGGAAGGTAAATCCTGCTCCCCACACTGCAGCCAGCACTCTTGACTGAAACTCTGCAGCTTTCACATTTCTGGAAGGCTGAGATTGTGCTGCAAGGTGCTTGTGAGACCCCCCTTGACTTGCACAGTTCAAGGTGAATTTTGCACTGTGCCTATTACTGGGAAAGGTCTCTCCATGCCCCATTGCTCCTGCTCTTACTTTCCACAGCAATCCTGGTTTTGCCTCCAGTCACCCAATCTCGACTCCCTGCACAGCTCTCAGGGTGTTTAAAATTACAAGTTTGGAAAGATGAAAGAAATGAAGAGAATATTTGTGGTGCCTTCCCCCCGCCCCCTCTTCCTGTGTTTGTTTTCTGCTGTTTGAGGGATTTCAGTCAGCACCCAGAGCTTGGGTGAGGTGAAGTGGGAGCACAAAGCTCAGCTCCTGCAGCCTGACTCACAATGTTTCAGTGCAGCAAAAGTCATCTCAGGATTTTTAATTTGGGTTTGTTTTTTTTCTACAAGAACCTTCTTATGATAAGAACTATTCCTTTAAGCCCAGCTGTTGAGCTCAGGGTCTCTCTGAGCATCCTGTGTACCAAATCCATTAAAATTCACCTGGAGACAGCACTGCCCATTCCATCCTCTGCCATTCAAGAGCTCCTCAATGCCTGACCATCAAACATGGGCTCTGCAGAGCCTGGCCTGGCTGGTACCACATGCACCATGACATTCCCTTCCCTCTCTGCTTCTCAGGATCCATCCTGCTCACACAGCCACCAGCACTGGGCACCCCCAGTCTCCTCCTCAGCCAGTTCCACTGCTTCCCTACCAAGTCATGGGAAAGTATATCCTGATAAAAAGCCAAGCTCCCTTCTATCAGCTTGAGGCAAAACACCTCTTGCCCTATCCACAACAGCCCCAGAGAACAATTTGTCCTGTTTTTCTTTCACATGTTAGAAAGCTCACATGTTCCTCAATGCTGACTCACCAGGACTTAAAAAACCTGAACTCCTGAACCCCTTGATACTCCTGGACACTGATGCCAAAAAATTGAGCCTCCACAGCATTCCCACCACAGGGCTGATGTGGGGTACTCATAAATTTTTTTGCTGCACAGATTTGCCCAATTAACCTAATGGGAAGTGTCTGTAAGGAGGAGACATGGAAAAGGAAGAAAAGTTTAGTACAGTTCCTCATCCATAATGTCAGAAAGACAGAACTTGTTCCACAGCACATCCTCAGAACATTCCAGAAGGAAAATGAGTCACTGAAGCAGTCAGTTTTGATAGATGGTATGTCCACAGCATCAAAACAGCCACAATGATTAGCAGTGCCATTGAATTCCTAGGATAAACAAGGACCTAATCAGAGAAGAGAAATGACCATTGTGATAGCAAGCCAGCTCTTCCAGGAAGAAAAATACATCAAGAATTTTCACTTCCTCACCTCAGTCATCCATCAATAAATAAGTCTTTTAATTGGGAAGCAGCAGAAGCAACTGCCTTTGACCTGGTGCCATAAATGAGCTTTCAAATCAACCAAGCAACAATATTCCCTTCCAAAGCAGAAAATTCTTCAGCATTTCTCTGCCACATACTTTGTAATGGCTTAGTCATCACATCAGACAGGCCTTGGGTAAAGCCAGGTGCTTCAGCTGGGCACTGACAGAAGGAGCTGCTCACTCACAGGGCCACTTTGGCCTGTCACCAGCAGAGTCATTGTCCCTCTGTGGAACCACCAGCACCCCCAAACCTTTCCCCTACCCCTCCTCCTGATGCCAGTGAGATCCAAGGAGCACATTTCTCATCAAGACACAGATCTGGAACCAGTCCAGCCCAGCTGGAGCATCTGCTCTGTATTTGCATCACTTCACAGGATCTTTCCACTGTTTTCTTCTCTGCAAAGATGAGAGCAATTAAAAAAACCTCAAGCTCATGTCTGCTGTTCTCCCTGTCTTATCTCAGCTCTCTGATTGTCATTGAAATAACCACAACAAAAACTGGAACAGAGACCCAAACTCTGCTCTCAGTGAAATCATCTGCAGGCTCAGAATAAACTATGGGCTAAAGAGCTTTGCTGTACCAAGCCCTAAATAATGGAGGTGGGAAGGGAACAGCACTGGGAGAAGAGAAGGGAGACTTTGCATGAACAGAGAAAAGCCAGAGAATCCAAATGTAACCACTTTGACACGTTCTTAATCAAATCATAAAAGCCACTGCAGAGCAGGAAAGTGCTGGACTAAAACAAGCAAGAACATGGGATCAGGAGTGCTGGGAGCACAGCACACCAGCCCTGCCAGGGGGATTCACCTGAGCATAAAATCACCCTGCAGGAGACCCTCCCTCTGCCTATTGAGAAACAAGGACAGAGCAAGGGAAAGAAGCCAGATGTTTTCTAGTCTCAGGTCACAGTCCTTGCTGATATGTTCATCAACGGTGGAGGGGAAAAAAGAGAACAAGATGCTCATTTTAGTCTCTCTTTTTGGCCATATCCCGGATGACAAAGTCACAAGTTTAAAAAAAAATGAGGACACCTAGATTCTAGCTCTCAAAGAAAGGCAGAACTGAATCATTGCTTTTCCTGCCTTCATCTTTCAAGAGCTTCTAAAGTATTTTCACCCCACACAAGTGCTGCTTCCTCTCCACCACTGACCCAGCAGCTGCTTCACCTCTCTGATGGAAAGCTCATCATCCTTGAGAGTCCTGAGGCACTTCAGATTTGAGGATTGCTCATCCACATCCCACATTGCTGAGGTGAAGCCAATCAGCCACATGTGGCTGGCCCCAGAAAGGTGCAAAGCCAAAGGATTTACACAGATTAAACTACAAGAGGGTCTTTTGGACAGGCAGGTTGTAACTACCTAGCAAGGAGTATTATACAGAGGCTACTTTGGCATCCATTAGGAAAAAAACAGACAGGGAAATCAGATGGGAAAGCAAATCCTCCTGAAGCATTAACATCTGTGAGGGACATCTCTACAGACCCTGTGGAATGGCTTTGCTCTGGAACCAAAGCCAGGTGGTGGTTTCAGGCTACAGCTCTTCCAAACATGAACACTTGCTGCAGGGTTTTCAAGGTAGCACTGGGCCAGAATTTCGATAGGGATTCACAGCCAGCCATCCCTAGCAGGAATTTGCCAGGCTCCAACATCAAAAGAAAGTGAAGACAGGTGGCTCCTTGTCTCTGAGGACACCTCACTGAGCCAACTCTGACATCACCTGGGCCAAGGCTGCCGTCAACAAATTATCCCAGCATTTATAAAAAAACACCTCAGGGAATGGGCACAGGGCTCGGTTTGTCCAAACACAGGAGAATAAGGAGAAATGGAAACAGATTTCAAAGGAGAACACACCATACCCTTAAAAAAAACAAACCCACATACTCTGGATTTTCCTCCCAGTCTGTCCAGAGTACTTTAACAACAGTTCCTCAAATCCAACAAACACAATCCCCTGAGCACAGAGGCTCCAGGAACAAGGATGCCCAACAGATGCAAAGCCATCCAAACTGTGTTTTGTGGAAGTAAATGGAGGTCAGCTTTATTTCCAGGTACAGAGAGAGTTTAGTATTATTTTTCCTTTTCCTGAGCAATGCAGGATGAGTATAAGAAGGGCTCCTGTTCTGGTGTGAGCCTTGCAGGTCACAGGGGACACCAGCACAAAGGCAAGAGGCCAAGTGACAGCTTTGGAGCCAAGAGATGGCAGAGATTATTTCAGCCTTTCCCGTGTCTACAAGCTGGGGCTGATTAACTGAGGATGGAGTGTGGGCCAGGGCACAAAACTGGCCAGGCTGCCCTTGGGCTCTCTTGCTGGCTGGCCTGTGCAGGGGAGGCAAATCATTTTCTTGTCCTTGTGCCTCCCTGTCCCTTCTCACGTGGGACAAAGGCTGAGGAGATCCCTTGCTTTTTCACTGGAAGCACTGAAGCCACGTCCCTAGCTGCTGTAACAGCAAAGAAATAATTAAGTAAAATAGTAAAAGATCAAGGATCAAGCCCTACATATAGAGAAAGCCTCACCTTCTCCAGCCCCATCATTTAAACACCCACAGCAGCAGAGAGTGGTTATGAAGCACTTAAAAGAGCAAACACCCTGGTGGGCTGAGATCAGGATGAGAAACCTCATCTCCACAGGTAATTTTTCACTAAGTTATAAAGCAGGCAGAACTGCGACTTTGAATGAAAGAGCCAACTCAGCTTCCACTGGAGCTCCAGTGCTGCTGTGCCAGCATAAATTTTAATAAAATACCAATATAAATTTAGTCTTTTTACCCCTTGAAATGTTGCTCTATATAGAATGAGACTCACGGGCCTTTAAATAACAGTCTATTCAAGCATTACAATGAGCTATTTTGCCCACGTAAGTAGATACTTTATTCCAGCAACTTGACAGTGATTCAGAGAGCTGCCTTGCCCTGCTCTGAGCCATAAAGCCACTCCACATCTCCACAAACTGATTTGTCAGGTGTGCTACTACTACACTTTATCCTTTGGCCAGTTACTCTGTGCCCTTTTCACCAAACTACTCACAAAATCAAAGAGCACATTTTTATTCTAAAGGCACCTGTCTGACTCGGCACAGATTTCAGCTGAGATCAGGCTGAGAGATGTGTGTATTCCTTCACATTTAATGTGTGTGCCCAGTGAATTCAACTCCAGATCAGAGCCAAAGGCTCCACAAAACCCCCTCACTGCTTGCTGCAGCTGCAAGCAAGGTCTGTGCTACAGAGATGTATCTTTATAAGCTTATTTAATTTTAACACCTTTAAATTATGGCACTGGTTTTACAGCTGAGGCAGGAACTGACATTACCATTTGTAAGACATTTATTTCTAACCTGCTCCAAAAGGCTGCTTTCCCCATGAATTTCCACTGCATGCCTTTATAACCCATGTAGAACTTGGCTTGCAAAGCCAACCACAAATCAGTCCCAGCAAACCAGAGGTGAGATACCCTTTTACACAAACACATCATCCTCTAAGTGCTGTACCCCAAAGAGGCAGAGCCTAGAAAACCCAGAGCGACCTTATTTACAGCTCCTAGGAGAGGGACAGTATTTCTGAATTCAAAGTCCTGGTGGTTAAAGAAAAGAAATAGCAGTTTCCAAACAAAAGTATCAGCTGGTTTTGCTTCCTGCTGACATTAATTCATCTGTGAGGTTTGCATGTTATGTGAGGCAGTAAAATGGTGCTGAATGACACAAGACAAGTTGGCATCACCCCCATGGGGAATGTGCTGAAAATACAGAGTAAAGGAAAAGGGAAGAGAGCATTGCTGAGCAGAACATGGATAACCTCTCCCCCTCAGATCAGGCACACCACTGATCTCCTCTCAGAATGCGAAAGAAGGCTATGTTACATAAAAGTGCAGGTTTTTTATATCCTGTCTCGTTCTCCTCAGCATCCCCTGGGCTCCTCACAGTACCAGCATCGACTGTAAGCCAGGCAGGGAAAAAGCTTCTCCTGACTTTACCCCAGACGTGGTGGGGAGGGGAAATGATGTAAAGGCAAACATCACTACAGAGGAAAGTCCTCAGACAGAAAACCAAAACTATTCAAGCAATGCAGGGCCCGCTGGCAGGAAAAGGGACAGAAAAGGCCACCTGGATCAACCACTGCTCAGGGCAGACAAAGAACAGCTGTCCTGAACATCCCTGTGGCAGAAGGCAGCTCGGGCACCTCCCTTGCTGAGAAGCAGCAGATTGCTTCCAGGACAGAGCTGGCTTTTGTGCCGACATCACAAATCCACTTCAGAGGCCTGAAGTGGAACAGCTTGTTCTCCTGTCCATGGATTTTCACAGCCCCAGGAGCTGCCAGGCTGTGCTGTGATGGATGGCCTGGTGTCCAGCCTCTCTGGGGGACAGCAGCAGCCACGCTGTGCTCACCAGGACACAAACCTGCAGAAGGGATGATGCAAGGAGGAGCGGCTGTGCCTGCTGCCCACTTCCACCTCATGCATCCTGCCATAAAGGCAGGAGCACTCAGACATCCCTGCTGAGCCTTTATGACTCTTCATTTCAGAGCAGGTGAATCAGCTCCAGGGATTTTAGGGAACACTCCTGATGTGTGGTTGGTAGTATGGTAATCACTGCTGTCAATGTGCTCTGCTCCCACTCATGTGAAATATCCAAAACATGCACAGAAATGGGGCTGATGTCATTACCCTCTCTTGGTGTAAGATAGCCAATACTTGGCTCAGCCACAAAGGGCTTCTTCAATCTCCTCTCAGCAAAAGGCATTGGAGTGACCTTGACAGAACACAGAAATTGATACTGACGGGCCCAAACTGTTTAAATTTTACTCTGCAGCAGCTGGGATGTGATTCTCACATGCTGAACCAGAAAAAGACTGCAGCATTTGCTGAAGACAAGCCTTGCCAAAGGCTTCCAGGCTGGGAGGGACACTCCATCCCCTCCAGGTCACTGTGTTTTCCCACAACAAAACAGTTCTTGGAAAGATTTCTCACCATCTCAGGCCCAGTGTGAGCATCAAATTTATTCCTTTTAACTTGTAGAATGTCTCAGAGCATCACAACTTTATGGTGAGGCTCCTGCCTTCCCCTCTGGGCCCTCCAGGCTGTCCAGGTGATGACTGTGTGGCAATGACAGAGTACCTGAGGCTGGAGAGGATCTCCACATGTTTGTCCAACCTGCCCAGGTTGCCCAGGACCTCACCCAGCTGAGTTTTTAATGTCTCCAAAGATGGATTCTCCTCAACTCCACTGATCCCCATTTCAGCACTTACCTGCTCTCGTGGTGAATTCCACCCACCCTGATACCCTAAATTCCTAAAAATCTTGAGCTCCAGCAGCACAGCCCTAGCACCATGGTACTGGTTATTCCCTTTGGTCAGAATTTCTTCTTTGACCTGAAAGATGTTCCTCATTTGCCAGCTGAGATGGAGCATCCCCACAGGAATGCCATCCCTCCTATAAACTGCCACCTCCTGGCATCTGTCAGCTGGAAAATTCCCAGCTGTGCTCTATGTGATAAATCCACTGTTCCCATCAGAGATCTGCCCTTCACACTGCACTGCTTGCTGCCCAGGACATTTTGATAAAAATGCATGTCTGACACTGGCTGGGAAAGGAGGGAAAGTTGTAGCACTCAGCCAATAACGTGGACAGCATCCAGCAGCAAACCAATGCCTTCAAGCAGTGATGGATCACAAGCAAGTAGAGCCAGCTCCTGATTGCTCTTGCACTGAGTAAGGAAACTGTACCAATAAAAATACAAATTAAAATAAAGGTAATAATTTGGACTTGGCTTAGGCTGTGTGTCTTATATGGATACACAGGCAAATAAAAAAGGCAAACACATCCAGGTAAATTGAGATTGCACATCTGTAAATTAAGGCTGAAAGAAGAGGTCAAGTTTTAACATTTTTGCCACCTAAAAGCAGGGTGTGACCACTACAAGCAGCTCATCTGAAACATGTTCCTGAGTTTCACAGCGAAATTCACTGTACTCTCACATTCCCTATGGGATCAGGCACAAAGCACACGGAGGGACTTGGAGTTAACACTGCCAATCCAAACAACAACAGGAGCTGTAATCCTGTGTCTGATGAGCTGAGTTTTCCAAATGAGGTGGGCTTTAAGACTGAACCATTCCAGACCAAACCATTCCATGATGAATTCTCTGATTTCACCCTGCAGAGTTGGACACTGCACTGCCCCACTCAAAGGGGGTAAATGTGACTCAACAAGTGCCAAGCTGGGGTGAAGAGCATTCATCAGTGTGCACCTTTAGCTACTCCTGCTTGGAGGGCAGACACATCTGGAATCTCTGACACTTCTTTCTCTTTGAATTATGCAAGGTGCTGGCCCCTGTGCTCCTTCCTCCTTCAGTGCAGAGGTTGGGAAAAGCTCAAAAGTTGGTGTTGGCCTCAAGTTGAGATGCAGTGATTTGCTCTAGAAAAACCCCAAGAGCAGACCTGGACTTGAGTAGCCACTGCAGGAAATTTTATGAGACCAAACTGGTTCAGAAGAGCATCAGGTCTGCAGGACACAAGAATGATTCCTGAGCATGGAAAGTCCTGAAATCACCTCAGACATTTTGGAGTGCACCAGAGCCCTTCATCATAGAACAAGAAGGATCCCACGCAAAATGGGACATGCATCTGGTTTATCATCAATTAAAAGGAGGAGGCTACAAATCACACTTAGAGAGGCAGGAGCAGAGCAAAGCCTGCTGAATGCATCCCTGGGGAACACTGGTACCCTCTGGAAAATTAGCCATGCTTCAGCAATACATTTAGTGGAATTATCTGAGGATCAAAATTACTAAATGTTCCGTGAAGAACCTGGATTATTGTGCTGTGGTGTTGTGTCAACGAGACAGAGAAATAAAGTATGAGAAAAAACACCCTTCTTAAGAGTAAAAGGAGGATTGTGCTCTCACCTGCCCCATTACTACAGCTCCAAGTATTCAAACATGGATATAATTTTGCTGTTCCTTAAAATGAAGCACATAAGCACCAAATAATGGATTCTGCTCCAAGCCAACATGACAAACCCAGGGATGCACACACCAGGCAATCTACTTCGTTACTGTTTCAATAAAAATGATTTCATGGGTTCTTTTTTTTTCTTCCTCCCCTGAGACACCAGCATATTGATGATTACTTAGGATTATAGCAGTGCTCATTCCATTAAGCAATCCAATTCACCAGTCATTGCTGATTTAGACACGAGTTCCACAAAAGGCTCGGTACTGCTCTGTGTTTCCTAGGAAATGTGAGGCCCAAATAATGGGATTCAGAAAATGGGAAGTTCTCATCAACTGGAATGCCTACACAGCCTGAGGACTGAGATCCTGGGGGCAATTGCCTGCTGGCATTGATAGGAAAAATCTGCCAAAGTTCATGGAACAGAGTAAGAGGAAATTGTTTCCAACCTGTGCTATTGCCGTCCAACAGAACAGCACAGCAGGTCAGAGGAAAACAGCCAGGAAATTGTCCCTGAAATAAATGCCAGGACATGAGGGTGTGTTTGTCACCACCGTTCACTGCTGCTCAGATCTTCTTCCCATTTCTCAAACGTTCAACACCAAATCAAACTCAATGGAACAAGTCTTCTTGCATCAATACATGTTACTGCACATCCAAGTCACCTCCTGAAGAGAACCACAAAGGTCCCACTAAAAGGTCAAGCACAGCAATGCTTTTATACCATGTTTTATTTCATTCAATCACAAAACAAGAACAGCTTCTCCAAATGTGCTTTTTCTAGAAAATGTGCCTGGTTTTTACCAGCCTAGCTGGGCAAATCACAGAGCTTTGTGCTGACCTCAGCATCTCTTCCACAGCCTACAGGAGATTATCTGCTCCAGCAGTTAAAGAATCTTCCTAAAGACAGAAAAACCTTGTATTTGATAGACAAACACTGTTAGCATTCCAGCCAAAGCATAAGACGCTCACTGCAGAAGCTGGATTGATTATGTAAGGCATTGATTCCTGCTTCACACATTCTTCTGCTCTATAATAAAGAGGTTTGAGAGCCAGAAATTCAGCAGCTGCAGTAATAGATGGAAGAGAACTTACTATAACTAGCAGACAATCTGATCCCAAATTTGAATTTTTCTTTCTTTTGAAAGCATAATTAAATACTAGTAGCTGAAATAAATCTACTTAATACACCCTGAATGATTTCACACTGGTATAAAGCAAAATTCAAGAGACTGAGAAGAGATCAAAACAGAGCCTTTGCCTGCATCAACCAGAATTGACAGCAACACTATTAAGAAAAGCACCACAGTAAAGCGAAGCAATAGTCTTAATTTACTGCTGAATCTTTCAGTTCTGTTTCCTTCTCTTGCCTTCCTTGGAAAGCACATGTTTTATTTATGATTAGATGAACTTATCCCTGAAGGGCATGTCTCACCAAGCTCATCTTCTAGGGGACAAAGTAAATTTAAGATGAACTTAGTCTGCTTCAAATTGCCAGAATGTTATTTGAGCCCAGGAATTTCTATCAGGTTCTCTCAGCCAGTTGCTGTGTCTGGGTTATCGAGGAAGGAGCTGGGATTAGGAATGGTTTACTTTCACTCAATACTTCCTTCCACCATCAAAGACTCCTTGCAAACGTAATAACAGACTCCAGAGAGACAGGAAAAGCTCCCTTTACTGATAAACTAAGCCAAAGCTCTGCAAAAAAAGCTGAGCAAAAGGAGTTAAAAATCCATCCACTTATCTTTGTCCGATTTCATCCTACACAGGATTTCAAGGGACAGATCATTATCAAAGGCACCAAACTCACTTCAGAGCAGCAAACAAAAAAAATCACACACCACCACACGCACCTCTAACTCCAGCACTCCTCGTTCCTTACACAGCTGACCCAAAATCCTTTCTGGGTTATCCCAGACTCCTTGAAACTGGACAGCTTAGGAATGTCAGCCTTGAATTATCCACCCCCACAAGGCACATTCCTGTTGCAGCCCTGGAGATCAAACAGGATCCTTCTCCTCAGCCCAGCTTGCACATTCCCAATGGGAGCAGCGGACACGGTCTCTTGAGCAAGCTCAGGCTTATATTTAGCTCCAAAGTACAGATTTGACAAGTGGTTCTATTTAGATGGAGAGTCAATAAGCTCCACTGGAGGCTGGACATTTGATTTAATTGGCACCCTTTGCACCTATTGTAGAGGGATTCTTCATCTAAATTAATGTTATGAGGGTTTAAAACTTTTGTTCCACACCAAAGAGATGGATATGGAAGGAAGGATGACAGTGTATTGCTCAGTACATCAGTCTGTTTGTCTCCTGCCTCCAGCAGATGAAAGAAATCCTACCCTTGCCTGATGACTAAGTAGTGCAAGGGAAAAAAAAAAAAAAACAAACCAAGGATTAGTCCTGTGAAACTGCCCTTTCTGGAGCTAATCAACTCTTATTTGCACTAATTTGATCCTTATTAGACTTTTTAAGGAAGATTTTCCCCAGGCCATCAAAAAAAAATTTCTTTTTTCATTCTCACGCTGTTTGGAGGATGAGAACATATTTACATACAAAAAGCAAATGATCCCCAGATTTTGCACCCTGAGATGCTGCTTGCACAGAAAATCCTCTGAAAGCAAAGAGACCAGGACTGAGAACCTGCTGTTGCCCTAGCTGCAAATTTTTGTTTAGCTCTTCCTTCGAGTGTTTATTCATCCATTAGAGAACTCTTAGCACTTGCAAATAATTTAAGTTCCCTGCCAGGACAATGCTGAGTCAAATGCTTCTCTATACAAGGCAATTCTCTCAGTACCTTTCCAGATACTTGCACCAGACTTCACCTCCAGCATTCTCAGCTTTATCACACCAGCTTTAAATTCTGCCAGGTCTATCAGAAGTTAATACTCAAGTGTCAAGAAAACAGCCTGGAATGACAAAATGGAAATGCCCATCAAAAGCTACAAGAAGTTTGTTATGGTTTGTTATAAGAGCCCAAGTTTTCTCACATTGCACAGCTCTGAGGGATCTCTGAAGCTGAAAGATGACAGCTCATCATAGCTCAATCTTCTCATCTCAGGACAGGGCACAAACACTTGTGGAATAAGGAATACACAAGTAAAGAAAATACTCCAAGCATGAAGAATCAACTCAAGCTCAGCTCTCTGGATTTGAAGGGTGAACAGAGGAAAAAAGTGCTTCAGATCCTGCTATTCTGCAGGCAAGCATGTGCTCACACAAATTCAGGTCCAAAGTTAAACCTCTAGAATACATTATGGATAAAGTAACATCTCTCCTGCCCTGCTGCCCAACTCCCTGTGTGGAGAGAAGCAGGTGAAAATTAGAAAAGAAAAAAAAAAATCACAATACAATAACACTGTCTCTCAACAGCAGAGATATTGCTGGAAACCCACAGAGTGCTGGGCATTAATTAAACACTGCTTGTTAATCAGGCATGGATAAAAAGCAGCTGTTCTGCTCTATGGGCATAGAAATGTTGGAGACATTTCCTCCCTTCCCACCAACCTCTTACTCAAAGTGGTACCAAGGCCAGCATCAGATCAGGTCAGCCATGGCTTTATCCAGCTGAACCCTGAAAGCCAAGGATGGAGTTTCTGCCATTCCCAGGGACAGGCTGCTTCAATCGAAAACACCAAAAACTCCCCAAACCAACCTCCCAAGCAGCCGCTTGAAGGACAGGGGCTTTGACCTTTTTCACCCTATTAAATCAGCTGCAGGGGTGCACTGTTATTTTCAGCTGCAGCTGAGGAACAGCTTCAGAGGTTCTCAGGAGATGTAATTGCAGCTTGTAGCTACCGCAAAGGTTAATGCCAATGCAACAAACAGAGCAAGCCCACAGAGCACTGAGTTTCTTCAGTGCTGAGAGACAGAGGAGAGGTTTGAAAGCCCTCAGCAGCATTTTGTATCATGCACAGCAAGACAATTCAGAGATTTACAGGCAATTTACAGAGATGTCAACAGACAGAATTCAAGCATCCCACTAGTATTGGCTTGCACACAGGCACAGTGAATGGTGGAGCCAGATCAGCCCAAAACAGGACAAAGCAAACACCTGGATGGACCCACAGAGACTGAAACACCCTCTCTAAAAAGAAAAGTCACAGTCCAGGGCAGACTCAGTGCAATTCTCTCTTAGCCATCCCATATGGGGCAGGGAAGCATCATTTAGTTACTGAAGATGTGAGGTTTGGCAGATGGACTAAGGAAAACAGAGACCAGAGCTGCTCCAATCCCTGTCCCTGCAGGTTTGGGAGTGTGCCCCATCCTCCCTGCTACTCTCATCCCCAATAGAGATGTTTTCTGTATCCAGACATTGTCTCCCACTCTCCAAAGGAAATCTCCAGGCACTTCTATAAAACAACTCACAGCTCACTGCTGCCACAACAAAACACCCCCAAGATTCCATGAAAAGCACCGGGTATTTTTCCTTCAAGAAGTTACTGGTATCACACCAAGTGAAAACTTCTTTTTTTTTTTTTTTTCTTCTCCTAAAACGAACATTTCTTAGGCTTTGAAGCATGAAATAAGCAAGCCCCATAGAGAATGGTATTTTTAGCTTCCAGGATCACATGATGTGCCAATGGATTCTGTCAGGATCATCAGTCTTGCAAATTTAAATTGATTGAAGTAATAAGAGCGCTTGGCAAACATACCAAGCTGAAATATATAAAAGGCCAAAACTTCTAATCAGACAGCATGAAGTAAATGCAGATCTCTTTATAACACTTCTAAACAATTCATATTTGCTGGGAAAAAAAGCTTGCTGTGTTGCAAAATTATAAAGCATTTTTTGTCTTGTTTTTTTCAATTATTTCATAAACAGTTAATTTTTTTTGTCATCACTCTGTCCTTTCTTTCCGAGTGTTTATATAAATCAGTCTGATCCGCATTAAGAACTAATTAATTCAATATCAAAGAATGATTTCTATTACAAACAAACAGCTGGATCCTTGTAGTTATCCTTGCATTATTCTTATCCTGGGTGGATGTGCACTGCAGTATGCAAAACACACAAAAATGTATGATGAAATACTCTTACAAGGCTGGATTTAGACTGATCAAAGGCAAAACAGCCAAAGAAAAACTTCAAAACTTCTCATCTTTGGTGTGGTTTTATTGGATTTTTTTATTCACTGTGATCAGACTTTAGTATAAACCCCAATGGACAGAGATTTTCCATTCCCATGGCCAGACGCCATCACCATTCCAGCTTTAGCTGAAGGCCAACACCTCCTGAGCATCCATAAGCATCCCTCCTACAAACACTGGAGAGGATTAAGGGCAAGAAAAGCTGAAGTAAACAAAGGTAACAGAACAACTTGTATTGGTCAAGGTCAATGAAATTAAAAATTAAAATTAGCCAACCTGCATCGTCTTGTAGGATTTTAGGTTTCTGATTTAAAGATTTCGTGTTCTGGGACAAGATGCATTGACTGAAACACAAGATGTGTTTAGGAAAAATCAGGCAACACATGGGCCAGCTTCTCTCAAGTGCACCAGGACAAATTCCCAACAATTCCATCAAAATCTGTGGATTTCACTGGGGAAAGATCTCCAATGACTGCCACTGTTATTCATGAATTACAGTGACAAAGATAACCAGCATTTCTCATGAAGGCTGGCCCTTTTTTATATTTAGAATATGAAATCAAAACTTCATTCAAAGATAGAGTCTGTCAACTAAATCATGTAACTGGTCAAAAGTAAGTGCTAGAAAAGCAGGTGAGTTATGGGTAAGCTCTGTTTGATTCAGGAACACACCAAGGATGAGATGCTGGAACAAGCCTGGACATTATGAAACAGTTTGCATTTAATCACATGACTAAAAATAATTGTCCTCCCTTTCCCATTGATTACTATCTGTAAATATTCACTTTGAGCTTGCAATGACTTTCCCCAGAGCAGGAACTGACCAATTTCTGCCCAAGCATTGGAGGCTGGGAGCTAAGCACGGTGTCCAAGTTCACAGCAAGCTTCAGGAATAAAACTTCATGATCCCTTGCTAAGATCCAGAGACTGAGTCCAACTACACCCAGAGATTCTCTGGGGATTTCTCATAGCTTCAAGAAAAACTGACTGCTGTACTATATAATAATGGATATTTGTATATAAGGTAATACAAAAATAAAGGAGACCAGATTGACCTTAATGGTCCCTTCTGGCCTTAAAAACATTTGTAAGTCACAAGACTTTAGGAACACTAACACAGCTGTGTGCCAGACAAACTCAGTCAAGGAATCCTGACAAAATAAGAACTCCCTGGATGAAACATCATTGGAATCTAAATGTGGCACTGGTGGTAGCAGAACCCAGCTTGCTAGGAAAATTCCAGGTAGGGTTCTTTTCACTGGTACAGGTGAGCACCAAAAGTGGTAAAGGTTGAGCAGAGCTTACACCAAAGGCATTTTAAACTCTGACTTTCCTGTTTCATGTCAGCAGATCACAAAGCTCAGATGTGAAGGAGACCTCTGGAACCAAACTACCAGAGGAGATGATTACTTGAAAAGTGGTTTCAAGGTGGAGTTGTCCTCATGAAAATTCAGAAAGACCTCAGAGGTTCAGTGATAGCTAGGAGGCTCATTTCAGGAGTTATCAAAACTTCTTTTCCCACATGCTTTCCAAGAAGAAACACTTGGAAATTTGGATGCGTTAGACCTGCATGAATTAGATCTGAATAGACAAGTAGGGAAATCCCATAGAGGAGAAAATGTAGAGCTTGCTTTTATTTAGATATCATGTTTTTTTTAATGTGTGTCAGATTAATGAGCAGTAAAATCATTAACAGATGATTCCACAGAGCTGGAAGAATGCAGAATACATTTCATTTCCCCTACTAGCCACCCCAGGAGATTCACCTGCAAATCCTCAAGAATTCAAGAGTTCACAGAATCACTGAATGGTTTGGATTGGAAGGGACTTTGGGCAGGGACACCTTCCACTATCCCAGGCTGCTCCAAGCCCTGTCCAACCTGGTCTTGAACACTGCCAGGGATGGGGCAGCCACAGCTTCTCTGGGCACCCTGTGCCAGAGCCTCAGCACTCTCTGAGTAAAGAATTTCTTCCTAAATCTAAACCCAATCTTTCCTGTCTTAAGTTTGAAAACTATTCCTGCACAGATAGCCGACGATATTTTTGTTCCAAGCCAATTTAAATTCCAAGTTACAAAGCACTCTAAAAGTGATCTGTGTTTCTGAAGCATTTGTGTATCCCAAGGCTCTGATCCTGAACCTGAAATAAATTCCCATGCTGTAAAGGAGTTACTCATAAGCAGCAACTTCAGACTGATCCCAAGCTCACAAATGGCCACATTTCCCAGCTTGGAGGAGAAGGTGACAGCTTAACAAGGCAATATTAAAAAAAAAAGCATTTTCAACTTGAGCAAACTCTGTGTATTCTGCACCTAAAAACGAACCCGACTGTCCACAGGAGCTTATGTGTCAGATGCTCAAAAATCTGTGCTATAAATAGACTCCAGCAGTCTTCTGAAAAGCACCGAGACATGAGAATTGTCAAACACAGACAGAGCACCTAAATAGTCAGTGATCTAATTTTGATCTCACTCACAGAAGGTATACACTGGTGTAACTCTGTATTTTTTTTTAATGGAGAGAGGATTCATCTAGACACAAGATTACTAACCTATATTTATTTCTATTTTTAATCCTTGTGGTTAATTATTTATGTTACACGGCATGTTTAAGATAAGAACATATTGCTGCTCTAGAAAAAACTAATAGAATAGGCTTTCGTGTTTTCTCAGATAAAAGAAAATAACAAAGATACAATCCTCTCTAATTTCCCACAACAGTCCTGTCTTCCTGTGATCACTAAATTAACAGTGCTGCCATCGCTTTGAAGTAGTATATAACATTTAAAGTTATTAGTCAGCTGTTTGCTTTCCTCCAGAGAACTCAAATAACACTTCAGAAAGCAGCAGACAAAACCTGAGCACGCCCAAGTGATCTGCTCTCCCAGCTTGAGTCTTTCTAGTCTGCAAGTTAGATCTGCAGAAATGGCCACTGAACAGGGCAAAAGAAACAAACACAGGCTGATGGATGAGTACCTGCAAATAAGTACAGGCCAAGATCAAAATTAATTCACTTTATGCACAGCTAAGTGCAGTCGATTTGCAAGCGGATTCAAAAAGACAAAATACAGCAGAGGGGAAAAAACAGACCAAGGGCAGCCCTGACACCAGGCAACAATCCCATTCCTTTCAGGGGTTTTGCCTGAGTCAGGAATCCAGCTCTAGAACCCCACTGACAGCTGGATGTCCAACCCACAGACAACTCTGCCAGAATCAGAGCCTCCCTCTAAACCACGGAGCAGACAGCAAGACTCTGTTTTTCATCAGCTTCTCCATCTCCCAAGACACCAAAGTCACAAAGGGTTTGTCACCAACATGCAAAACTCAGGCTTTGGGACTCAACAGAAAAAAAAAGAAAAAAAAAAAAAAGATGGTTCTAGAGAAGACAGAAGTCAGCAGGCAGATTATCTGAGGCAGCTTCTCCACACCATGAAAAATGAGACTGGGGCACGAAGGAGTCGTGGTCCCCCTTCGAGCTGTGAAAGGATTTTGAAGCTTAAACCAAAGTTAGGCCACCAAGAATGCAGCACTTCACTTCCAAAGAACTAGGGGGGAGAAAAAAAATCCTTAAATATGGGTGAGTCACACTAAGAAGAGACACCCTGATGATTATGAGCTTAAAAAATAATCCTTATGAATTCCAGAAGGGAATGTGATGATGACTTACCATGGAATGTGGCAAAGGATGAAGAGTTCAGCTTGTTGGGTCCTTTCCTTGGGTGGCCATGGGGAGACACTTGCTCCTAGACACCACTTCTAGGTAGCTCTGCCATCAGCCTGATCTAACCTAACCCCAGGAGTCACTGCTCCCTGTTCTTGTCCTTTACAGCCTAATCACAGATCATTCCAAATTTTCAGCCATGGGGTAGGCGTTAGTTCTGAATTCCAGCCCCTCCCATGGACACAGCTGCAACTCTTGGTCCAACCCAGCAGAATTTTCATGCCATGATGAAGTGGGAGATGTTTGGCTGGAATCTGCTGTTTAATGGATATTCTTGAATTCCCTAGGCTGCAGGCCAAAAGAGAGTAGGTAAGGGATTAGACAATCTCAAACAATCTCCTCAACACTCACAAAACTACACAATATTTTATCAAGACCATTAAATACATTTCTTCTGGTATTTAAACAGCTTCCCCTTCCTGATTCCTTCTGTCCCCTGTAATTTGTTGTGTAGGTGAATTTCTCCACCTGTGCCAAGGTCGGGGCAGTGTTTACAACGCATTTAAATCTAACTCCAAACGGTACCTGAGCCTTTGCTTGCCATATTCCCCATCTAACAATGTCACCATCTGTGAGCAATATGCTGACACCACTTCACTCCCCAAGCGCTGGCAAAATGCTGGAGAGAAAGATAACAAACTTGCAAAGATCATTTCAAAGTCACTGATAACTTGGCCAAAAAATTTTGCCTCGTTTTCTGCCCAGCTTTTGCCTTGATCTCCTCATAAATGTAAGGGAAAAGCACAACTTTATCTTAACATATGTGTTTTAAATTCTTAATGGAGCAATGAAATGTTGGATCTTTAATGTGCCTCTGCAGTCACTGTTCTGTGAAGCAGTAAATCCTGAAGAGTAGTGAGGTGGCACCAAACCAAGGCCTGTCTGGAGCTCTGGGATGCATTTCACATCAACAGTTTGGTCTGGCATAAAAAAACACCAGTCTCAGTTTTGGGAAATCAATGGAATTTTTACACTTAGCTTAAAAATGTTACAGGGAGCTTCACAAAAACAAAGAAGGGGTTTGGAAGGGACCTTAAAGCCCCCTGCCATGGGCAGGGACACCTTCCACTAGAGCAGATTGCCAAAACATCTTTGACAATGCTAGGTTGGAGAAAGAAACTGGAAAAGAGTGGAAAAATACAAACTTGAAAAGAAAATAAATAGGAGCAGTGGGATGTAAGCAGCAGCCCGTGTCCTCTGTTCCATCAAAATACCAGACCAAATAATCAAACAGGGTACATGCAAAGGAAAGTAGGAAAATGCCAGTCAGAGCTTCCTTGAGACTAAATCCCATCAGAGTAATGTCATTTCTTTCCATGACAGAATAACAAGTTGGTGAATAGTGAAGGACAGGAGACATCACAGATCTTGACGCCAGGACAGCTCCTGACACTGCCCAGCAAGATGTGACAGGAAACAATTTAACTGGGAGGAAAAGTGCTCAAGAGCCAGCCCTGGGCTTGCCATCAGTGTCAGGAAAAAGGATTTTATGTGAGGGTCCTTTTAGTATTTGTTATTTCCATAATAGGGAGCTTAATTGTTATGCTTAAAGTTATGTTAAACAAGAAGGCTCCAAAGACATTGAAGAAAGAACTGGAATTATTTTAACAACATGGAGAAATCACCTGGATAAAGAATTATTTGCAAAAAGTGAAAGGTTATTCCCACCTAAGTGGAGAATCAGCTTCACAGACACAGTTCAGGGAACAACTGCAGTTTTCCAGAAGAGCACTGAGGTTTTTAGTGGACACCCCAAGCTGAAGCTGCATCACTTTGTGTACAGTTGCCAAAAATTCAGACACAGAAGTGAGATGAACAATGAACATCAAGGATATGAAGTAATTCTTCTCCACCAGGCTGCACAGGTGAGACCTCAACTGAAAACCTGGGTCCAATTTGAGGAACGAAATTTTAAGTAAGGTGATGGCTACTGCATGGACTTCAGAAGATAAAGACAAGAAGAAAATTTCCAGAAAGAATGACTACACAGTATGAGTGGAAGAATTTGGTTTGTTTAGTAAAGATGAAGGAAAACAAGAAAAAAAAGATTCTGAAATCTGTAAGATATTACTGCAGAGGAGGAGACCAGTCACAAAGTCCTAGGAAAAGAACTGGGCCTGAACTAGAGCAGGAAAGATTTAGTCATGAGCAAACCACAGTAAATGAAGCACTGGAACAGAATGCCTGAAGGTGGGCAATCCCCACCACAGACAGATGTTTTCAGAATGGGTCAGGCATGTATGCACTAAGAATGATCCAGGTTACCCTGCCCAATTAGACACAAGTTATTTCTCCACACCTCTGCCAGCTCTGCAATCTGATCACCAGATGATCACTGTTCAAACACAGAGCTCACCAATGACAATTTTTGTAAAAGTGGCCAAATCCCAAACGTGGTAGACAGTCAAAACTCCCAACTCTGGAATCTGCATCGATGGCAAAAATATCAAAGAAACAAGTCAGGTTCTGCCACTTGTCACCATGTAACTTCATTGGAGGGACAAATCTTTATTCGGCCTGGGTGACATCCCATTTGAGAAGGCAGATCAGGGCAGACTGACTCACAATTTGGATGCCTGTCCATGATTTTGCCAAGTTTCAGGAGAGCCTTTGTGGCTTCACACTTGCATCCAATCTCCACAATTACTTTAAAATGTTCTGCTGTAATAGAATAATCAGAGGCAATTATGGAAGGTCAGGGAACGAGCAGGCATAAATATTCTGTTAGCTGCTCCTGATACTTCATGATGGGAAGCTTTATTAATGTGTCTGCGAAACATCCCCCAGCCCACTCCAGAAATGCCAAGGCTCCCTAGGGGATGGCACTGAAGGGATTCACAGCTTCCCAATGTCTCTCCAAAAAGATAAAGATGATGACTGTCCAAGATGCCAAAGGGAATTAGAAAATTTTCCTCCAAAATCAAATGGGGCACACATAGCATTAAAAATAGGTGCTGGGGCAGTAGGATTAAGGCATCCTTTCACCAGCCTTGAGGCAAAGGTCAAACTTGGTCCAGATTTGCACCAAACACTGCATTTCAAATTATTCCAGCTCTGAGCAGCTCCTTGCTCACACAGCTCCAAGCTGCTGGATATAATATCAGCCACTCTATATACTTCTCCTCATGTAGTGAAGATTATGGGCTCTGCTGTGCTTTAACTTCGCTCCTCCAGTGGGGATAAAGTTTGAGTGAAATGTCATCAAAAATCCCCAAAATTGAAGAGGCAAATTTCAGAACTTTCTCAGCTCATCTCTCAAGTCCACAGCAGGAAAGTGCAAGTTCAAGTTCATGGTCTGGTTGCCCTGTTCCTCTGATCCATTTCATGCACATGACATTTTACTTCCCCTTTTGCTTCCACTTTTATGTTCTGATGGAGCAGATGCCTTCACATCTCCACCCTGGAAGATCTTTCAGAGGGCAAAGGAATAAACTTCTGGTACTTTGTCTGGTACTCCTATTATCAGCACACTTATAAGGAATATACAGAGTGTGAATAAGTTGTCAGTTATATCTGTAACCATCAAACTCAAAAGATCATCAAATAATTTATGAAAATCTATAAAGTCATCTAGTGATATGCTCCCCATCATCTGTTTATATTTCTGTGTTTATAATAAGAGCAATCAGCCTGCCTAATTTTATGTTAAATCATTGCTTTGCTCAGAAATGGGGGGAAGAAATAATTCTCTTTTGGACAATTAATTCCCCTGTTTTTGCCACCCTTCTCTGCCACATTACAACTGATAAATTACCTACGACCACAATTAACATCCAACTTTTAACACCTTAACATCATCTCAGTATCAGCCACTTCTTTGTATCTATGCTTAGGAAAGTAAAAGTGAATTTTGTATTTCCTCTCCCGAGCAGAGCTGTCCCATCCAGCAGCATTACATAAACGAGCTTCACACCAGTGGGAAGAGCCTAATAGATTTTGTAGGTCAGTGCTTCTGGCAGATGTTTCTCTAAAGACTCCTTGGAGTTCAAGGGAAAAAGACTTTCAACTAGATTTTCGAAGGCACAGTCCAGTAAAAGTTAATAAGAGTGGGGAAAACACAGGAGAGGGAAGGACCTCGATTGATTTGAAAATGTTTCGAAAATTCAGGGCACGCAAGGACAAAATAAAAAATATTCCAGAGAGAACAACTCAAAAATAAAAATAGCAGCAGTGGCTAAGAACAGTTCTTCAAAAGGATGTCAGACTTTTACAATACTTGGTGCAGCAGCAGTGACTAAAAAGGCTTTGTGTTGTCGCCACATGGTGACATTAAAAACTTGCATTCCTTTTGGGGGAAAATAAATAAATAACAAAACCACATAATCATAAAATGCAATCATGGGATGGGTGCTTTAAATCCTATTTATAAACCCCTGAGGCATATGTCATTGCTCAGTGCAGTCGCCACAATGTCAAATTCTAATTTGCAACACAGGTCACAAATGTCAAAACTGGTAACAGGATGGATGGCATGAGTGATAAAAATAATTTTTAGCCTGTAAAATAAACAGATCTGGTGGTATTTCTTTATTGTCTATTTTAAACCTCATAGTTACACTGAACATTAAATTAATCAACAGACAAACCTTTATGCCTTATATGAGCCCTCTTGAGCACAATGTTTTCTTTCCCTGGGCTCTGAAAAATCTGCAGAAGCCTGTCCCTAACCTGCAGGAGAAAGAGGGAGAATCTTACTTTTCCTTCTCTGGGACTCATGATATACTTGTAAACACAATAATATCCTTGCAAAGTATATAAATATTATCATTACATTACACCAGTGAAGAAATAAGAGGCCAATAGTCAGGCACCAGTTTTCCACAAGTACAAAATTGACCTTGGATTTATTATTTCAAATAAGAGGAGATGATCATCATGAATATTTGATAACATTTTCTGTAGCCATAATAAAACAACTCCACTCTCTCCATTTTTTTAATCTGCAAAGTGTTCACAACCATTGCCTGCACTGCTCCACAGATCTTTACCAATAGCTGTGGTTCTGCAAAGTTATCTTTTATTCATTGAATTTCAGACCAAAACCTGAAACTGTCCTGTGGCATCACTCTATGTTTTTTCACTGCATCATGTCAAAGTCCCAAACAAAGGCAGGTGTGCCCTGTGAGGCTCCTGGCATCCCACTACAGCCTGAGGAAGCAGCCAAACAGTCCAAAGCCAATTCCTCTCCTCCCAGGACAGTATCTCATCTCCCTGCTGGAAGGAATTGCAAAATAAAACATGTGTTAACTCCACAGGATGTTTATTCACAGTTAACAGGACAACACTTTGTTCTCTTTCTCCCCGCCTCTCTCCACAAAATCAGGGGGTGGGAAGGACCTCTTTTCAAACACCAAGAACTTCCCAAAGCACAGATCAAGGGTGGATGCAAACACACCAGGAACCTGCACTATTCTCTTCCCTGCACATCTCCTGTTGCTCACTGTCTGATGCTGGATGTTAACTAGATGTCTTTGACAAGATCCCCAAAAACTCATGCAGCACATCTCATCTCCAGGACTGAGGTAATCCCACAGCTTTTGCATTGTGGGAGAACCAAAAGCCCCCTGTTTCTAACTGTGTTTTTATAAGGTCCATCAGGACATCACACCTTTTCTGCTAATTCCTGTTAATTTTACTTGGATTTGGCCAACAGATTCCAAAGGTACACAGGGAGGGAGAAGGGGGAGAGGGATGGTGTTCGCATAAGCCTTGTTTCCTTAAGAAACCAGGTTAAAAAACCCAACAGCTGAGGAGTTACAAGACGTTCTGTAATCTGCTTTTGAAACACCCTGGAACGAGGCGCCAAGTCCTAACGGGGCACACGAGGATGTGTTTGACAAGGAGCAAGTGCTCACATTAAGGAACACAACATCATCCTTAAAAAAACGATTCTGTGACAAAAGAGAGACCCAGTAGCACTTCAAGAGAAAGCAAAATTATTCCATGATAAAAGAAAGCCAGTAACAGCTCCAAAGAGCAGGAAGCTGCTCCATCACAGACCTACCAGAAGGCACAGGACAATTCTTGCCTTTCTAAATGATCCCTTTCACTCTCCTGCAGACCTTAACAGACTGCTACAAAAATACCATGAATTATAGAGCATGAATGATGTCAAAGCCTGTTCTCAGAGGAAGGCTGGGAACAGCAATCATGTATTCTCGAGTTTGGGAATACACAGACACAATTTTTGTTCATAACCTATAAAGGCTCTGCACATCAAAGGCACCCAATACATTTCCTTTCAGATCATCCCTTCAACCAGCCCAGTCAACACCACAGACAGGGAGAGAAGGGAAGGCTGATAGGACGAAAAGGAAAGTCAGGACCATGGAGAGTGGTTTAAGTCATCAAAGCACACAGGGAAAGCAAAAATACAGCAGAAGACCCAGTGTCTACACAGTCAGTTCAAAGTGCACTGTGCAATTCCAGCTGGATTTCAGATACACCTGAATGTGACAGAAGATGCCTGTAATGCTCAAATTAGGTCCTGTGAATCTTATCTTTGTGTGCAAGGAGGATATTTGGCAACTCAGGCTGCTCTAAACTACAGTTTCTGCCCACAGTACAAAGTAGGGAAAAAGAAAAAAACTTGGGGATCATGAAGAGAATCAGATTACTTGCTTTAGGTAGCCCCACACCATCTATCATCCACAGGGAGGAGGTGAAGTGCAACAGTCATTAAAGCATCAGAGGATTCTCCTGCCCTAAGGTGATTATTTTCCAGGTATCACACTGCTTCACTGTGGAGAGGAAGAAAATTGAAAATTATCAGAACCTTGGTGTTGTTCTCCAAAGCCGTGATCGTCAGAAAATCATGTTTAAAAGTTTAAGTTTTGTCTGCAGTTAAACCAAAAACACCCTCAGTTGTGAACATCCTATGTCTAAGAGCAGCCATGAAACCAAAGTAAATCTGAACCCAGCCAACTGAGTTACTGTTCCTACAGCAAATCTGACATTGCAGCTAAAATAAGAGACCAAAGCCAAGATCTGTTAATAATGTGCAAAACAACAGTGACGGGTTTCTTCTCCATTCCCCTACACAAGGCAAATCTGGGAGCTGCACACTCACTTTTCTTTGCCTTCTTAAAGCAATAAACTATAATGAATCTCTTATCTCCACAAAGTGCTACAAAACTTCACTAAACTGCATAAATATTTCATACCAATAATAATTAAGGTGCACATTTTCGAGGCAGTGCCTCTAAAAGCCAGGCACACAAAATCTGAGAGCACTGTAGCTTCACACTCACTCTCCAGTGGTATTTCCAGGTCTGCCCAAGAGTCTTTGGCTCTCAGAGGAATCACTGCTGGACCTGTGCACAAAATGACTATTGAAATTTAAGGAAGTTCTCTTGATTCTGCCCAAAAGCAGACACCTTTTCTTCTGCTGCCTTTTCTAAACCCACAGCCAGGGTTGCCTGTCTCCACCAGGATGCTCAAAACAGTCATTCTAAATTCACTTCAAAGCAGAAGTGCACAAAAACACTGCACAGACCCCAGCCAGAAATAGAGCTGCCCTAATTTGATCTAATTAACCTCCTTTCCAGCACTGAAACAAACAGGATGCCTTGGAAAACCCAGTTAAGCCTCCTCACCACTTTCCCCAGCTGCAGAGCATTTATGAGTGAAGGACAGCTCCGGACTCTGAACCATCATTCAAGGCTGCATCCCAGAGCAGACGGACATAGGAGTGAGTATTCCTGAGTATTCCAGCTCCATGAGGAGGTCAGGGGACAGCTGTGCACACTGAGATCAGCCCAGTGCTCCCTGCTTTGTGGAGCACAAGCACAGAGAAGCCCTTGGGCTGCCACAGGGCCCCCCAAGAAGAGGGACAGAAGGCAGGGCCTGTATGGATGAATCACCTCGACAGGACACATATGGCTTGGCACACCAGCAACAGCTCAGCTCAGCCTTTCAGCTGAAAAATGCCTTTTGTTCCTTCCTCCAAGGCTTGTTTTCCAATGCATGTGAAATGTGGCACTTCTTTAGTTACATTTCAGACCTCGATTCTTTTTTCTTTGCAGAAATGTTCTTGAAATATTGCTTTTTATCTAACTCCTCACTTTTTTTTTTTTTTTTTTGCCTCATTCCATCCCACCCTGGAAAGAAGAAAAAATTGATAGTAAATTGGGAAACTTCATCAAGTATGTCCCTGGTAAATGCTAAGTTCAATAATTTTCCACCTGCTCTTTGTGTTAGCAGTGCCACTGAGTACTGAGCACTGAACAAAAGCTTTCTCACACACAGAACCACCCCTCTTCAGGTAGAAGTCCAAACCACGGTGCAGAAACACCACAGAAAGTTCACCTTCTGCTTATCCATGCTGTCAGCACTGAAGAATTTCCTCCTTTGAAGCATCCCTCTTGCACACAAGCTGCTACAAATCCTAGTCCCTGTAACCTATCACACAACAGGTTATTTCTGGCACTGCAGAGAAAAACCCCAATCTGCACCCACACAATTCCAGGGCTGCACACTCCACATGCCAAGCTTTGTCTAAGAAAGGATTTCAAAGTTCCAGGATTCAGATATACAAAAGAAAAGGGTTGCAATGACTGCATTTGTCGACTGCTTTATAACAACTCTGCCATCTCACTTCAAGATGCAGGATATAAATCACACCACAAGGATTCATTTTCTCTCCCTGACAGAGAACATGTGTTCCAGCCCTGTTTCATGCTTATCTTACACAGGCACAGATGATTCCAGTGCTGTCCTCAGAACATTCAGGTGTATTCTGCCCATTAGCTGGAAAGGGCCTGCAGAGTTGTATTCCCAGGAGTTCCAGGAAAGATCAGTATTTTTTGCATGAAGTTGCCAGCTACCCCATTAATAATAGAGGTGTTTTAGCCCCAGAAGTCCCCCAGAAGACTCAGCCTCACAGGAAAAGGGGCAGCTGTACTGGGTATTGCTTCAGCAGGAAATTGCTAAAGCAGTTCAGTGCCACAAGCAGCAAGAAGGAATAAACTGGAAGAGTCACCAGGTTGGCCTCAAGCTGCAATGTCTTTCTCACTCTGGATGCAGAGTTCACTGCCAGGACTAAAACTGGACTAAAAGTGGATCTGGGAGACCTGTTTTAGTGGAGTTTTACTGACTCATGAGCTGCCATGCCAGTGCTTGCCTCTCCCTTCTTCTCCCCCCCAAAACGTAGTTGGAAACTTAAACAAGAATCAAAACAGGCATGGGAGCTCTTCTTGTATCAGCCAAAACAGACTGGACAGCTTTGAGACAAGATTTCAGATTGCCAGAAACAGCAGGAAACATCATATTCCACCCTGGACCCAGAACAGGAGCAAATCTTCTTCCTTGTCTCCACAAAAAGGACAGCAGAGGCACCTTTCTCACTGTCTCACCTGCTCCCCCTGATCCAGCCCAAACAAATGCAGGGAAGGGCGAGCTCATTTTACCAGAAGTATTTGTAAGGGAGGTCTAGGAAGAATCAATACATTTTTAAAGGACTACCAGGAAGGTCTTTATGTGGCAGACACACCAAAAGCTTGTCACTTGAGCACGTCCTGCATGCCTTGGAATAAATTCACTGCTGGCACTTCACTGCCCAGGCTGCTCTCACTTTCAGCTCTGTGAAAGCCATACCCTGGGCATTAGCTCAGCACATCCTCACAGCTTCTACCTCCCTGCAGTGAAATCTGCCACTCTGCACAGGCCAGCCCAAACCTTTGGCCACCAGGGAGTCTCACTTCACCTCCCCACAAGAAAAAAACAATTTTCAGTCTCACTAAATAGAG
>PYHW01010540.1:395536-437211 GCA_013186435.1 Turdus rufiventris
TGCAGGCATTTTCATTATTCATCGCTGTGATCACTCAGCAGCAGATTTATGTGAAAAAACTCCTGCCACCAATCCTTCCACAAACAGTAAGTTCACTTTCATGGGTGAATTCCCATGCAGGCAGTTGAGCAAAAGCCCATCAATTTCCAAATGTGCAGAAGAAATAATTGCAAACCTTTAAAACCACTATTAAAAAACAGGAATGCAAGCACTGGAGGGATAAAAGTCTGCCAGGACCATCTGTCACTTTGCAATATCATTTTACCACATTCAACCAGGACCAAATATGCTGCAGCCTGCCTGAGTAGAAGGCAATGTCAAAGAGACAGGGCCGGAAGGACAGTCAAAACGAGGGGTATCCCTTCTGTGCACTCCAGAAGAGCACAGAGGAGCTCATGGCACATCCAGGTCAGTTCCCCAGGGGCTGTGTGCAGCAGCCACACTTTTGGGCAAAACAAGAAAAGAAGGAAGTGCAGCTCCGTGATGATGTCACGTTGAGCAAGGTTAAAGCCACCTCAGGTGAGCCAGGTGCAGGTGTGGTGAGGCAGCAGGGGGCCAGGAGCTGGGCCACCATCCCAACCAACACCCAGAGGGCCAGGCTGCCAGGAAGACTTTCTGTGACAATCACAGAATCATTGGAAAAGATGAATGAGATCAAGTCCAACATGTGACCAATCACCACCCTGTCAACCAGACCAGAGCACTGAGTGCCGCCTCCAGCTGTTTCCTGAACACACAACTTCATCCCCTCCATGGGCAGCTCATCCCAGTGCTTAACAGCCCTTTCCATGAAGAAATTCCTCCTGATGTCCAACCTGGGCCTCCCCCAGCACAGCTTCAGGCCATTTCCTCTCATCCTGTCCCTTGTTCCCTGGGAGCAGTCTGACCTCCTTTCAGCTGCATCCTCCTGTCAGGGAGTTGAGAGAATGAGAAGTTTTCTCTGAGCTTCCTTTTATCCCAACCAAGTCCCCCAGGCTTTCTCAGCCACTCTTTACATGACTCACTCATGTTGTTCCCCAGCTCTGTTCGTTTCTCTGGACACTCTCCAGCCCCTCAATGTCCTTCTTGTCATGAGAGGCCCAGAACTGGACACAGCACTGGAGATGTGGCCTCACCAGTGGAATGCTCACTGCCCTGCTCCTGCTGGACACATCACTGCTGACCCAGGCCAGGTGCTGTTGGCCTCTTGTCCACCTGGGCACACCTGGGCTCATGTCCAGCCACTGTTGACCAGCACCCCCAGCTCCTTTTCCAGCGTTCCAAACACTGTGCCCCAACCTGTAGCTCTGCATGGGGTTATTGTGGCCAAAGTGCACGACCTGGCAACTGGTCTGAAACTCACACCATTGTCCTCAGCCCATCCATCCAGCCTGTCCAGACCCCCCTGCAGAGCCCTCCTGCCCTCCAGCAGATCTACAGTGTCATCCACAGACTTATGGAAGGGACACTCGACAGCTCAACCAGATCTTCAATAAAGTTATTAAACAGGAGTGGGCCCCACACTGAGCCCTGAGATCACCAGTGGTCACTCCAGAATGAGCACAGAAGGGCAGAGGAACCCAAAAGCAGGCAGGAAGCACGTGCAGAAAGCCACCAAGCTATAGAGAGCACCTCCTCCACCTTTAGCACCAGGCCAGGTACAGCACCAGCCTTGCTGTGCAGTCACCAGTGGAGGCAGAGATTGCTCCATCAAACTTATGGCTTGTTCTGAACAACCTCTGGCAAATTAGCATCACTCCCCCCATCTTACTGTCTCAATTTTCCCTGCCAAATAGGGGTAATTTTTCTCAAAATCTTGGCAGACATCTTTATGAGGCATCTTTAAAGCTTGGGAAATAATTCTTATTTAAGTACATAAGACGGCGCAAGATTTTTGGCCATTACTCTCAGCCTTCTGCTAATTTCCAGCTTTAATTTATTCATGGCCTGTTCCTACCCATTTGCCTATGTGCCAACATGCAATTTCAGTTTAAATAACTCTTCCTTCCTACATTTCCTTGTTCATCCTCCTAAGATGTGTTTGGAGCAGCAGCCCTGTTCCATCCTGGCCTGGGCAGGCTGAGCTCTATCAGCCCCCTTCTTGCAAGGATGTTCTCTTCACTGCCCTGCCCATCACGGTGTCCTTCCCAATTTGGGTTCCTCCCTCCTGCCCACAGATGTCCAGAACTGCATCCATGCCCAGTTCCACAGTTTCACAGCTGAACTCCTCAGGATTTGACCCCAAGGGATGAATCAGTCCCTGAAGGAAAGCCAAGGACTGAAGCAGTTTCTCCTTCTCCCAGCTGATGAGATCCCTCAACTTCCTCAATAATTGATGTCCTCAGGTGAGGGGAAGGTCCCATATTCCAGCTCCCTGTGCAAGGCTGCCAGGCACAAACAGAAATCCTCACAAAGCCTGGCCCTATTCCACTAAAGAAAACAAACCTGATCTTCCAATGTTAGTCAGCAAAGGAGCATTTATAAAATCTGTTTTGCCGAAAGAAATTACTTCATAAATTACTGCTACCGATGCTGATATACAACCATACTTTTTTTCTCCCAAACAGAGACAAGTCTGTGAGGAAAAAACAACTATAACAGGACTGCATCCTGTGCCATGACATCCACTTGTGTCCCAGAGCTGGGGTAGGGGGGAAATTGTTAAATTGGCAATTTGCAATCCAGCCCTCACTGCAGCACAGCCTCCTATGGAAAACCCTGTGCAGTGGGGAAAGGAAAGGCTTTGAAATAAAGCTCGTTCCAGGCCAGCCTTGCATCTGGAGTCCCTGCAACCCAAATGCTACCAGGTGGCACAGGGACGGCTGCCACAGGTGATGCAAGCCAACACAGCCCCAAGGCTTCAACACACAGAGATTCAGACACTGCTTCCTCCCTGCCAGACCCCTCAAACACAGCTCAACAAAAGCAGCCTCAAACACCCCAAATGTCAAAGCCCAATTCCTCGAGTGCCCTTTCCCAGGCTCCCGTTGTGCCTGCTGTGCATGGAGGGCTCTGAACTGCTGGAGGAGCAGCTTGGTGCCTCCAGTGAACAGACAGAGACTTTGCTCCTCTGGCTGAAGTGACAAGCCACCAGGAGGGCAGGGTGCTCAGTGAGCACAGAGATGATCTGGGTTTGCCATGTGATTTGTACTGCAGCAGAACTGCTGGCACAGCTGCTGTGATAACCAGGAGAGAATTCTCTCCAGTGTTCCAGCTTTTCCCTCCACAGCTCCTTCCTCCACACAGGGAGCAAGAGCTGAACTGTCAAGCCACTGATGCTGGCTCAGCATGCCTTAATCCCAGTTTTATTAAAGCAAAGCAATTAAGCACGGACTTAACTTTGAACGCATTCTCAAAGCCCGGTGGCTTAGAGCAAATTCAGACTTAAGTTGGTGCTTAAATTCAGATTGCTGACTTGAGGCTGAACTTGCCAAATTAGACCACAGACCTTTGCTAGAGCTGTCCTGCAGGGGAGCAGGAAAATACACAGCTTGCTCCTGGCAGCCACAGTGCTGATGGCAAGGGCAGGTTCAGCATTTCCCCAAGCGCTGCTAAGGTCACACGCTGCTGTAGGAGCTCACACCACCAGGCATGGTCACCCAGTGTCCCACTGGGAGCCCAATGTCACAGTCCTGCTGCTGCACAGGCATGTGACAGCACCTTCTGCTTCCAGGAGCTTACACAACTCCATGGTTTCAGGTCAGGCCTGAAGGAGAGGAAAAGGGGAGATCGAATCAGCATGGGATAATGTCCAAAAGAACTAGTTTAAAAGTCTAGCAAAGGCCTCAGGGAGATGGGTGTCTATAATATGCAGGGGTGGGAATCAAACCCTCCAGAAGTTACAAGAAGCTCTCCAAACACAATGAAAAGGAGAAGTGATGGCCCATGTGAGGAACCACTGCATTTTCAGTAAAGCTGTGCTCACCCAGACCTGAGCAAATAGCATTACAGAAATGCAGAACTGAGATGCTGAGAGCATCCTGCAAGACACAAGGCTTTGTGGATAGTGGGAAGGGCTCTATCAGAAAGATAACACAGGCAGAAACTTGACCTGGTAAAGATCAGAGATGAGGAACTTTGACTGGAGCAATTTTAGTTCAGCGGAAGGCACAGAAGAGGTGTTAGGACAGACTTGGAGAGAAAACTTGTAGTGTGAAAGTAAAAAAGGTTTTAGTACTGAGATGAAAGGCAGATGGGGTGGCAGTTGGAAAGAGTGGGGGAAAAAAGGAAAGAAAAACAAAAAAAACAAAAAACCCCACAAAAAACAAAGCCCATACATACTCTTGACCCTGGAGATATTAAATGTGATTGTATTGCCAGCAGAAAAGTCAGAGAAGAATGGGAAGTTACAGCAAAGGTCAGGAGAGGGAACAGAGTCTCCCACTGTTCGTGTAGATGAAAAAGTTACATCAGACCAAATGAAATTGCCCACATGAAAACGTGGAGACAAGGGGAGCTGACATGGGAGCACCATGTGCAACCCCAGGTCAGAGGATGGAGCATCTGATCTACAACAGCACCATGCCCTGGAAATTATGAATTCTGAAGAAATTGGCTGGAAGAGAGGCAGAGCCCCCCTCCCTTCCCACAAAAGCCAGATACCTCAGACATAGTCTGCAGATTTAAAATGCAAGAAGTGAGGGATCAAGCCATGCATCCCAAGTATAAATTCATTGGGATAAGAAAGAACCCCTCCCATTTCAGCACAAAGTGGAGGGGAGGAAAAAAATCGTATCTTTTTCTTATAAGCCAGGATGTAGGATTTTTGCAACAGGCATTGATGTAAATACTAGATCAAAATACATTTTTCTGTTCATTCAGATGATTTACACAGAAATAAAACAGGTATTCTCCTTTAGCAACTTTTTAAAGAATTAATAAAATCGTAAAAGTGTCTGACTTAAAATTAATAAAAGAATCATCACATGCACGCCTCAAGTCTGAAGTATATAGATACAGATGATGAGGCACAAGCCACTAGAAAATACTGCAGTTCTTTGTGATAACAGCTCTTAACACCACAGTGCTTTAACATTAGATTTCATGGCTGTTTGTGAGCAGTCCATGGCATGATCTCCTGTTAGACCATGGACCACATGCCAATCCACTGAAGGAGGGATGCAAATAACCAGCACATTTCACAAAACCTTGGGCTTTCCTTGTTATCTTCCTTGTTATACCTCCCAAGAGTGAGCAGAAGAGCAGCCACCCACTGCTGCCTTCAACTTCCCTCAATGAATCTTTCTGTCCCTAGCTGGGCACTGCAGGCTGGGGACAAAGAGGAGACTCAAGGAAGGTGGTGACCATCAGCAGGCTGTCACCACCCAAACCGTGTCCCCCCTCTGGTGCCTGGCCAGCTCTCTGCTCAGAAGCATCCTGGGGACAGCAGCTCATCCTCAGGCACGCTCCAGGGCCAGGCAGGAGCAAGGTGACAGCACAGGCAGGTGACTGCAGGTGCCACAGGCTTGGGCATGTGACAAGAAAAGGGCACTGGGGAGGGTATGGACAGAACCTGCCTGGAATTCTGAGCACACTGTGTGCCCACCAGCATTGTCCACCTGAGCTAAAACCGACTTGGGATAGCGGTGACAAAAATCGCGCCCTCGTCGAAATAAACTGAGACATCAAATCCATTAATAATTAGAGGTACAAACTCCTCACCTTGCATGTTTACAGTGCTGCATCTGTGTGAACAATTAGCCACAACCAGAACTTTGAAGCAGCACCTCTCAAAGGCAATACTTTGGCCAACACAGGAACAGAGGCAGAATTCCAAGGCAGGATCTCCAAGAGTGACTCTTGCTGAGTGCCAAGGGGATGCATGTTCATGATGCCTAAAGGATGCCTGGATTTCATTTGGGTAAAGCTGGAACATCTTTGTAGAAGCATTCAAGTGCTTTATAAACCCAAACAACACAGCCACGAGCATAAAGCAGTCATCTGCCAACTGCAAGCACTCCGAAAATTATGATGGTTCCAAAACTCAGGAGACTGCTTTAAAAAGCATTCACAGCTTAGAAGGTGTTCATGTCTTTCATTTACCCAAAAGCACTTAAGTGTTGGAATACCTCTGATTTACACACTTGCAGTTTTCCTCTTTAAACATGACAACCACAAATTTTGCTTATTTTCTTCAAACAGTAACACCCAAGCTACTGATTGTTTTGTTTTGCCTCAGCACCCAGCCAGAAAGGCACAAAAGGCCAGAAGATTTGCAGTAAAATCCCATGTTTCAGCACTTCTGAAAGCCTTAGCCTCTCCTGGCATGCTTCTTTCTAATTTTTCAGCAGATGCAGTTTGTAGCATCTGCAGAACCTGGTCTAGGAGAGCTTTTCTCTGTCCAGGCAGTGTTCTCCTGGCATTGCCACTGCACCACACAGAGCACTTGGATTGACAGCCCTGGATTCAGATCCATAACTTGATACAGAGTAGGAGTGTTGCTGCAGACTGATAAATTGCATTCTGCCACCCAAGCAAACTTGCAACAAACTACTAAGCCGGAATCATCACCCTTCTCCGGTAAATCACTCTGCAGAGATACTCTGGAGCCACTACAGAATTTGGGAACACAGGTCCCACCTGGCTCAGACTTAATTGATCTCTGAACTGACAGACAGCCGTACCTCCAGATTGTTCAGAGCTTCTTCCCAACTGCTCTGACTGCAGAAAAACCAACTGACCTCACCAAATAAATACCCATAACACCTGTCATGCTGTTAGCATGCCACAAATAACAGCTGGATAAAACCACTGGGTTTGACTTGGATTTTTCAGCTGATTGTTACACAGAGAAATTCTTATTTATTAAGTGCCTTCAATGCATGGCTTTCCTCCACCCTAAAAAGCAGACGGATATGTTTTTCTGATATTAGCAGTTTATTAATTGTGATTTGGTTTATTATTGCACTGGCTGTTCTGAAAAGCAGAATATGCCAAGGGGAATATGCAGAAGAAAGCCTGCTCCTTAGTGCTCACCTTACCCTAGTGGGACCCTTGCCTTTCCATTATTTTGCCCCTCACTTTGCCTCAATTGCTCTTCTATTCATTAAGCTGTGGCATGTCATAGCTTTGCCAACTGCAAAGCAACTACTAATACAGTAAAACCTGATTGTAAACATTTCCTTGGTGGTAAAAATGAATCGTTTCTTTCATTAGCCAAACTTTCCCCATCAAACAGAGCACTGGGACCGGCAGAATTCCAGAAACCCACTAAGGCTCTCCCAGCTGCTAGAAACCCGCTGTTCCTAATTAAAAACTTCAAAAGAAAAAAGGAAAAAAAATTTCTGCAAGGACCACCTGCTTTATTAAGTCGTTGAAGGGAAGTAAATAAATAAAACCATAATAAAAAAAAATATCCCGAACCAACACCAACCCCCTAAACCACAAGTGTCTGGTATTAAAGCGGCACGGAGGAACACCCCATCGTCGGTAACTCCCCACTTTTCTGGAAAAATCTCATTAGTTTCGAGAGGAGGCTGAATAATTCAGGAGCTGAAGCGCCCGCCCGGGGGGGACCCACCGGGACCGAAACTTTCCCGGTGCGGCGAGCGCGGGGCAGACGGCGAGAAAACCCCCTATATCCCGGCGGGGATGGGGATGGGACGGCTGGAAATGAAAAATAAACCCCGAAACGCCAGCCCGGAGAGGCTCGGACCGCCAAGTTCCGCGGCCAAGCGCCGCCGCCCCCGTCTCCAGCCGCAGAGCCGCCGCGTCCCCTCGGGGCACAGCGGGCACCGGAGTCACCCCGGGGCTGGGGCAGCGCCCCTCGGGGCTCTGCCGGCACAACACCCCCCTGGAGAGCCGGGAGAGGCGGCACACAGCCTTACTTTTCTGGCTGGAGTATCCCGGGTAATATCCATAGTAGCCGGTGATGCGCAGGATCCTGTCCTCGATGGTGGCCACGCCGTTGGGTGCTGCCTTCCCATCCATAGAGGGAAGGAGCCGCGCGGGGCGGCCGGGCGGGACGGCGAGCGCAGCCGGCAGGGCAGGAGCAGCAACGGGAGCAGGAGGAGGGGGAGGAAGGAGAGGAGGAGAGCAGCAGCACAGCAGCAGCAGGAGGAGGAGGAGGAGAAGGAGGAGGAGGAGGAGGGGGAGGAGGAGCGCGGCCGCCGCAGCTCGCGGGGCCGGCGGGGCGCTCGCTCGGCCTGGTGCAGGACGGGCTCCGCAGCGGCCCCCGCCCTCCGGGGAGGGCTCGGGAGGCTCTGCCGGGCCTCGGCGGGGCCGGGCTGCTGGGCAGAGGGGGGGATGCTGCCCTCGGCACGCTCAGGGCTGCCTCGTCCCTCGGTCCGGCCGCTCTGTGCGTGTGTGTGTGTGTGTGTGTGTGTGAGGGAGCGCCGCTGATGCTGCGGGGCTGAGCGGGGTGAGCCCGGCACGGGATAGCGCCGTGTCCTGGGATGGTGCTGCAGCTTCAGGCCCTCAGGTGTGACCCCGAAGAAGGAGAGAATCCTTTAATTCGGACTCTGAGGGGACAAGGTTTCACCGCACCGCCAGGCTCAGCCAGTGCCATGGGCAGGAACACCTTCCATGGACCAGGCTGCTGGAGCACTGCCAGGGACGGGGCAGCCACAGCTTCTCTGGGCACACTCTGCCAGGTTCTCACCACCCTCACAGGGAAGAATTTCTTCCCAATATCCCATCCAGCCCATCCCTCTGGCAGTGTGAAGCCATTCCCCGCTGTCCTGCCCCTCCATCCCTTCTCCAAAGTCCTGCCAAGCTCTCTTGGAGTCCCTTTAAGCTCTAAGGTCTTTCCAGAGGCTTTTCTTCTCCAGGCTGGACAGCTCCGCTCTCCCAGCCTGTCCCCATGGCAGAGGAGCTCCAGCTCTATCTGACACCTTGTCACATCCCTGCTCCCTCTCAGTGTCCCTTGGAAACGCTGCCTCAGTGCTGGCAGCTCTGCTGTCCCACACTGTGCCGGAGTTCAGCAAGAAAAGCTGCCCTCAGCTACCCAGACAGATTGTACACATGCTTTAGCATCTCTCATTTTGTACAATGTCCACAAAATCCTTGCCTGCATTTGGAAAAAAAAAAGAGGTGACAAATTCACCATTTGGCTTTGTTACTCATTTCAGAAGCTAATTCTGTCTCTGGCAACAATTAGGCTTTGAATTACTTGACTTTTCGTGCCACGCTTCTCTCTGCTAGACTGAAAGGACCATTAGCAACCAGCGTTTTTTCCTTTAAAATGCAGTAATCAACTAACTTTTTTTTTTTTTTTTTTTTTTTTTTGGTGGCTGTGTCATATTTCTCTTCACTTACTCCTTTTCCATCCAGTCATTTTCATTAACTGGTATGTGAAGACCCCAGTCAAGACATTCCATATCCTTTATCCTTTGCTTCTTTCTCTGCTCACATTCGTTTTTCTCAGTTCTGTGCTTGGCTAAATAAGCTGATGGCACAAAACTGCCTTTTATGAGCACAAACAAATAATAGATGTATTAAAAATAGCCGTTGCTGTGGCTTTGCTCAGGGAGTCATTAGCTGTTTAGTGTTTGCACGGTGCTTTGAAGATCAAGGTTTTCTGGTGTGTGGATGCACACATGAAAATGCACTTGCAATATTAAATACCTTTTTGATCTTGATTTCTTGTCTCTTACCCTGGTGCTGGGTAATACGAAGGGAAGTTACAAATCAGCAATAAATCAACCACCAACCACCAAAACAACCCAGGAATTCAAGGCACAGCTTATTTCACAGCTTCCCCATCCCCTTTTAAGCTAGCTATGAAACAAGATCAGTGACTTTTCATGCTTTTCAATGTATAGATCGGTTTTTTATTTGTCCAACAGTAGCACACACCCCTGCATGGCAAATCTACACCAATTGACATAAGACATTTGCTTTTACTTCTAATCTGTGAGTGCCATAAGCAGCCCTCACCCCTCCAGGATTTCCCAGACCATGGGACAGAGCAAGTGAGACCCAGACCAGATATTAGTTGGCTTTGAGAGGTGCTGGTGAGGCTCTAAGCTCTTCTGCAGGATTAAAATTCCCTGTCCTACTTAGGGAAGCACAGTTGATGCAAAAATCACTTGCCTGGTGTGTTGTGTGGAATGTCTGAACAAACCACAAGTCCTCCCCCCTTCCCAATTTCACCTCCAGTGGGAGTTGGTGTTATGAGAACATTACCAGCATTGATCTCAACTTCAAAGTCAAATTTTGGGACTTAAAAGTGTTACTTTGAAGAGAAGGGAAGAAATGGCTGGTTCATTTGAAGGTTAAACTGATGTACCCAGAAACAACTCTAAGCTTCAAGCTTTCCAAACACCTTGGTTCAGGCTTAATTTTTCATCTCCTCTCCTCCTCTTATCCCTAGGCTTTCAAGGACATGCTGTGCGTGTTTAAACATCACTAGATGATAATACAAGCAAAACCATTCTTGAAATTGCTCCTGCCTGTGGTTCCCTTCCAACATCACTCTGTGCAATGGATGCACAGTGATATTTTCTGTCTCATTGAAAGCTTATAATGAATTGCAGCTCTGTATTGTTTCTGAATTCTTACTATGCTGACTATTTTTCTTTTCAGAAAGATCAAGCAAATTGCTTTCTCTGCAATTGGGTTTTTTGCAAGTTACAGTTAAAGATGTGCAGAGGAAACCTCACTGAGCAAGATGTATTAACTACATTTATTACTAAGAAAAAGACTCATGGTGAGTGGCACATGGGGATTTTTTTCCTCTCTTCAAGTTTACAGGGCCATCGAAGTCACTATTTGCATAAATATGCTGAAGTGATTTTGCTGAGAGATTTGTGTATTTACCATTCCATGACTAAAATTTGAGGGTTGATCCAGAAAGGAGCTTTAAAAGCACCAATTTAACCTGTAGCTTATTGTATAGGGTGAATTCCCCCCAGATTCCACAAATAGGTGCCTTTGTATAAAAGAAAAAAGAGCCTTTCACCATTACTGGCCACAGAATTTGGCCACAGTGTTAAAAAAACCAAAAAAAACCAAAAAAACAACCCCAGGCCATATGTTTGCAAAAGTAACTTCTCAAGTGAGAGAACAATGTGAATGTCTCCTGATCATCTTGCTGATTCTGCAGACAGTCCCAGTGTCTTTTTTGCTGCTCGCAGCTTTCCCAGACAGCCTCAAATAGAAAGGAACAAGAGTCTGGGTGTACTCCACAGCTGCTTTTCAAATCCCACTGGTTGGGGCTGTCATGAAACCGTGAGTATCCTCGTGTGAGCCGAGCCTGAAGAGGCAGACCTTTCCTCCTCTGCCCATTTTCTGACCACATCACCTCTGGTTTGTTCTCTGTGAGGTAAGAGGCATCATCTCCTCCTTTGCAGTTTCCTATTTGTGTTGCAAGATACCCTAAAGACCCAATGGTGATAGCCCAGAGCTCCCCATGTTGGACAAACAAAGGCTCATGGACAGCAGAGAATCAGAGAATGGTTTGGGTTGAAAAAGACTTTAAAATCATCTTGTTCCACCTCCTGCCATGGGCAGGAACATCTTCCACTATCCCAGGTTGCTCCAAGCCCTGTCCAAACTGGTCTGGGACACAGCTTCTCTGGGCACTCTGTGTCAGGGCCTCCCCACCCTAAAATCAAACCTAACCCTGCCCTCTGGCATTTTGAAGCCATTCCCCCATCCTGTCACTCCAAGCCTTTATCCAAAGCCTCTCCAGCTCTCTTGGAGCCCCTTAAGGTACTGAAAGCCTCAATAAGGTCACCCTGAGGACTTTAAGATTTAGGGAGAGATGCAGGGCAAGAGTGGTGGCTAAAAATGCTTAGAGTTGAAGTGGTTGCCTGAGATCCCTTAGCAGATCTGCCACAGGCTTTGAGGAACACAACCCAGTTCTCCTCTTTCCCATGCCAATTCCATTCCTTCTCTACTCATCATCCTCCACAGACTTCCCCAGTCCAGCTGAGGTGAGAGGAAGGGGAGATTTTTCACCATGAGCTGAGGTTGCTGCCAATCCTGTCATCTCATCTCTGAGGAGGCTCTGCCCTGTGTTGTTATGAGGATTGAGAGAAAAAAGAAAAAACAACAGGCTGCTTTGGTCTGTCATGCAGCTTACCTGTGAGCCTGTGAATGTGTGGAGAAGGGAAAAAAGGACTCGTACAGAGAGGATTGCTTAATGCCAAGTAAGAGTTTTAAGTGAAAAATTAATTACAAGTTGATCATTCCAAATTAGCTGATTTCATCCTTCCAATACACTGTTTTTTTAAACAAGAATATGTCATTTTGGCTTGGATTATACCTTAGCAAAAACCTTTAAAAAGTCATGGCCAAGAGAACTTCTCTCCTGCCGTTTGGAGAAAATTATTTTGTGTGTTATGGATCCAGTTCTCCTTTCAGACAAGTCACACTGGTGTAAAACCAGCATAAACATGAAGGAGCTGGACCCATAGATAGGGAAAAGCAAATCTGTAGTGTTTGAAGTCCCTTTAATTGTCCTCTGAAGTGGCACCGTGAAAGTCACTGGAGCAAAGCCAGTTCTTGTTTAATCTGCCTCATGCACACCAGGAATGAAGGATGTGCTCAAGGTCGAAAGGACTCATTGGCAATATGGAATTATTTAGTGTAAAAATGCCTCAAGTTGGCAGCTCAGTTTTAAGAGCTTTTCCCCCCTCTGAACACTGGGGAGATTCCAGCTTGGACCAAAATTTGAAACCCAGTTCCAATACAATTCAGAGCATCGCCAGATATTAAAAGGATTCGATTTGGCAATGAGAGAGGTAGCTTTTTTAATGCCAGTTGATTTCATTGATGGGAGGCAGAACAAGAAACAATCAATTCTTTCCGAAACCATGACACAAAGAAGGCATTAAGGATGGAGGAGAAAGCTGCCAGAGCAGTCTTCATGTTCCAAAGCAGTTTGTGTGGATATATCCATGCTCTGATCCACCAGGGACACCAGGAATCAGGGGGGCAGTTAAAAATTGCCCCCATGGTGTATAAAAATGCAAGCCCCCAGCTCAGTGCATTCATTCTAACTAAAGGCAGCAAGAAAGGAGCTCTCAGGACACTCATCATTTTTGTTTGCAAATAGCAAGGAGATGTAGTTATTCCTCTGAGTCCACACTCAAACATTTCCTGGAAACATTTATTTAGCAGTAGCACTGTCAATGTATTGATGCCTCAAAGGGAGGGAAGCAGAGAAGAGACTCAGTTGAAATTGCAGCTGGTTGCTGCAGGTATTTGCTCCCTAAGGATCATCTAAGACTGCTCAGTCTCAATGACAAAATAAGACTAACAGTTGCAGAACTCCATATAAATGCAAATTGCACATGGCCACTGTGTTCTGCATCACTTAAGATGGGCTGAGATCTGTTTTTACAAAGTACTGATCATGTTTTTGTCTTTCCCTTTAGCAGCTAGAGATACACAGCAATATCCATTGCTCTGCTCTTTGAACTCCCACTTCTTCAGCAGGGTCTGAGAATGATAAACCACCACAACTAAATTATTCTGGTTTTTTCAGCAGAGCTGTGGCCACATGTACCAGCAGCTCTTTCTTGAGAGTAGTGAGAATTCAGACTGACAGTCTGCTGGACTTCCAGATTCCAGTGTGACTGCAGTGGTAGGGCTAGGAAAATGAAATCTTTATTTGTACAGGACATGGAGTAATTTTTTTAATAAATCTGGGTAGGTATTTCCAAGGAACTGCTTTCCTGCCCTTCCCATTCAAACCAGGATTGATCCCTGAACAGTCTCTGGAACTGGAGTTCTACTCTGTGGCTCAGGACTCAGCTGGGAGGAGACCCACACCAGTTTCCTGAGCACCTGGCAAGATTTTGTGTATTTATCCCTGCCCCCGGATCTAGAGGCTGGAAGTGACCAGGCCGATGCATGGACATGGAAGTGCCTGGATTGGATGGTTGGTGTTTAGGACAGTACTGAGCTCATGATGTGATGCCAGAAATCTCTTCTGAGATTGTGATGGTTTTTCAATGGCTTTTGACATCAGCAGGACCCACAATGTAGCACGCACAAGAAATCTGTACTTCTGTACCTATGAAGTTTCCCAGATGGTATTTTGAGGAGATAAAAGAGATCATGAAAAGAAGCATGAAAAACTCAACTCTACCACCTCCCAGTGGCAGAGTTTTCCTGTCAGTGTGATGAGAGATGCTGATGGACTCAGGCCCGATCATCTCACATCACTGCAAAGGTTTTGGTGTCTTCAGATCTGTTCTACAGCTCCTCAGAGTTCCCAGCGATACATAAGGAATTATCCTCAGCTTTTTCTTCCCACACTTCTCCCTGCCTACATCAGACCAATTCCTTCAGGCTGCTCCACACTCTGGACAGTAAAGATGAAAGATCTCCCCTTCTGCCTTCTTCCTTCTAGAGTATCTTGAGCTGTTGGAGGAAGGGATCTCTCCACACCCACTCTCAAAACATGGAGGTTGAAACAAGGGATGGGACTTGGCCCCACAATGAGTCCAGTCCCCTGCCCTGCACAGGTCCTTCAGATCATCCTGTGGAAGGATGGAGGTTCACCTGCTCCTCATGTATCAGACTGAATCAGAGCACATCCAAAATTGCTCTGAAGTTTTGTGTGAATGAAGCCCTCAGTGTCACCACTAAATACCTGAGTGACTTGGCTTGGGAAAAAACATCATCCTGGTGCTTCTGAAGGCTGGGATGAGACATCTGAGTCACTTCCAGGAGGCACAAGAGCAAGCTCTTGCTGTATCCCAAGGCTGGATTTGGTGATTGCCTGTTCTGAATTTTTCAAATGGTACCTGGGATGGGATAGGGCAGCACAAGCCAACAGAGGCTGAGGGCAAGCACTCAGATTAGTCAGTGTGTGTGCACATATCTCCTTTCAAAACATTCTGGTCAGTCAGGAAGATAAATATGTGGAGAAAGAAAAGCTCCCAGGCTGGGGATGGTACCTTTAGTTGAGCTCTGCTTTCCCTGTCAGCCTTGGGAGGATGGTACATCACTTTTTGGGGCAGTACAGCTGCAAGCTGAGCCTTTTTGCTCTTGGGAARGAGGTTTTTATGGTGTGAACTGTCTGTGGAGGTGAGGTTGATTTTTATCCTTTGCTTTCCATCTGTTTGCCRTGCTGGGCTAAGTCAAGCAGATCACAATCAGCCCTCACTGCCCAGCCCCAGCCTGCTGKCTCTGTCACAYTGCCAGCAGYTCTGACATYCCTGACCCCTCTGCTGAAGGACCTCATGAATTCAGATTGCCTGCATGTGCTCCAGTCGGCTTTGTCACGTTTTTGCAGCTTTGCCATGTGACAGATCTGGCTGGAGCCCTGCACACCTCCTGCCAGGTTTGCAGCCCAGCACTGTCAGCTCTCTTCTGCCTCACAAATGGAGTTGTGGCTTGCTGTGATGCTCCATCTGTAGCCCCAGCAGCAGCACTGCATCCCTCCCAAAGTCCCAAAGGAGCCCAGTTCCCTTCCCCCAAAAAATCTCAGGAACTCAACCCAGTGTCTTTATCCACACACACACTGCAGTCCCAGAGTATTCACTCCTGAATCTCATCTGCCTCCAATATGAGATATTTCATGACAGGACATTAAAAACAAAACTGGAAGGCCAGTACCCTAAAAAAAAAAATCATGAGCTTTTTCCTCATTTCCTTTGCAAATATGCAAAGCCTATTTGGAGACTTTATTCTTCTGCCTCTGCAGCTACTTCATAGCCATGGGACAAAACCTGCATCAACTGACCCTTTCTCTAAAGGATCAGTGGGTAAAGCCTGCATTTTAGAATCTGGTTTCTCTCTGGAAATTCTTTGGATCAGACACTTGTGTAGGAAAAGAAATCTGGTGTCCCGCTCCCTCTGCTGGTGCAGCTTTGCAGCCTTTACCTTGCACCAAAGGCAAAGCTGTTCCAGTGCTGCTTCCAACACCTGCTCTGCAGAGCTCTCTCCCTATGTCCAAGGAGAAGGCTTGGGAGGGACAACATTTCTCTTTTGCTCACAGTTTTCTGATGAAATCCATTTTTTTCTCATCATATTTTATGTCTGTTTATGAAATTTCTGCATGAGCTCTTCTATTTGGAGATTCATTTCTGTGTCCACAGAGATGCCTGCTGCTACCCAAACTTTTCTGATGGTATTTGTTCCTGCTTCCATTAGCATTGAAAAACTTCTTCCTTCAAGATCTCCTAGTCTGCTGCTTGGTTCTTTTCTGTGCTTCAGCCCTCAGAGGTAAGATCCCAGTGTAGGTATCTCATTTTCCTCTAACTGATATTTTATGCAGAGAGCTTTCCACACTGCCAACAAGCCCTGGGCAACCTTTCNCTTTTAAATGAGATCTTTGGTCTTCACAGTGATCAGAGTTTGGCTTGTGTTTCTAACAGAACCTGTTAAATTCCAGCACAGACCAGCCTGTTCTGCAGCCAGAATGAGCTGTCATGTTGAAATATCCAGAAAACATCCAAACTGATTGCTCTTCATCACATAAATTATGAAACCTTTCATCAAGAACAGAGCCAGCTGTTACTGTTTTTAGCTAAATATATTACTTTTAAATTGTAACACTTCTTGCTGTTTTCCAGAGTAATGCACCTTACCAGTGTTTTCAGTGTCTGGAGGTGATTCATTTTCTGCTGCTCCCTCTTGCCATATGTGAATCTTTATTTATCTTTATCTTTCTTTATTTATCTTTATCTTTATCTTTATCTTTATCTTTATCTTTATCTTTATCTTTATCTTTCTTTATCTTTACAAAAAAAACCTCCAGAATTTTTCTTTACTCAGGAAGAAAAAAATGTTCAATTCATACCCAACACTTCTGGCAGCATCATTTTTCAATGACAAAAATGGTACTTGGGGTGGCAGTGAGATCTATGTGAAAGGGTTCCACAAAGCACTGGTTCTGCAGAAAGGTTTTTTATTTCATTTCATATTTTTTTATATGATACTTGGCAGAAGTCACACTCTAGGGCAGGAAACCTTCTACTGTGACAGGCAGGGCAGGGCAGGGTTTCTATTGGAAGTGTAACATGGAGGTGGCACATTTGCTTGTATAATCTCCAAGAGAAATGAATTTATTAAACTCAGGGCTGTGACTATTATACTATTGAAATGTGGAGAAGTAATAACCATTTCCTATCATTTGGTGTGGAGAATAACTGGTTTCCAATCCTTTTCCTTTATTTTTAATAAATGGCTTCCCTGTGTGCTATTCACTTGTAGTATAAATCCAGTGTTTCTATTTCAAGATGTCATGAGTATCTGAAACTTCTGCTGATACTCTCAATTTATTACATCAGGAGCAGGGACTCCTAAGGGTAAGGTTGTAAGGCTGAGCGCTAAAAGGTTCAGAAGCACCAGACTTTAGGTTGTCTGTGCCATCAGGACTGTGCTGGGTGAGCTTTTACCACCTGTGAAATCATTCCTGGTCCCCACCCTGCTGTTCTGAAGCAGCCCTGACAAGCCCTCCCTGCTCTGTGCAGCTGCCCTGCTTCCAAAAACTGTGTTATTCATGTTGAAGTAATGGTAAAGTTATTTATGCCCAGTTTGAAGGATGGCTCTTCCTCTTCATCCCCTTGTCTTGCACACAGAGCCATCCCCATCCTTCCTTCCACACACATCCACTCTCACATCTCCAAGGTTTAAAATGTAACATGACCTCAAAGCTGGCTTTTATTTATCCTCCCAAATCCAAGCCCATATTCCATGAAATCACTGTACGCTATTTTTCCTGCAAGTCTCTTATCTCCTGGAGCTGCTGGCACAGTGGGGACAAGACACCAAGTGATTATTTTTCCATGCTCTGTGTGAGAGCTGAGCCCCTGTTTCCCACCCAGCACCAAACCTCTGCACTGAACTGAACATGAATTATTCCCTGTGGGACTTTCTGTGTAGTTCATCACACGAGTTTTGCAAACAAAATCACTTTTTAGACTTCACAACATATCACTAGCATGGAAAGCCCTCATGTTACACACAGGGAAGTAGGTGCAGAGACAAAAGCATCACTTTTCCAGATATTTAACTTTCTATGTTCAAGGCACTCAGTGGTAGCTTGGAGAGCTCAAGACATCCCCAGATCAAGCCTACTGATATCACTGATAATCACTGACCACAGGGGATAAGAAACTTGCTTATCATCCCTCCTCCTGCTTTGGTTGCCTTGCCTGGCAATGAAACACTAACAAAGACTTTGCTGTCTTGGTAAAAATCAATCTCCTTAAGAGAATCTGAGAGACCAAAGCTCTGGGACAGCATCACTCAGTGAGATACAGGAGGGAAAGCACACCAAAATTATGTGGTGCAGACAAGTCTGTGTTAACAAAAACCAAACAAAACAACAAAAACAAAACCAAACAGAAATACAAGCAACCACTTTGAAAAGTGCCTCAAAATGCTACTTAAGAGATGACAAGAACATCAAACCAAACCCAGAGGAATCTGCAATATGCAGAATTATGATGGAAGCTGAGGGAACACTCGTGGCTTTCAAGCACTTGTAATTCCCTTTCGGTGTCAGCAGCGATCGATGCCAGCTGTGTTCCAAAGGGCTGGGCTGTCTCCACTCTGAACCCCTCCACCTTCCTCTGCTCCCTTCTGCATCTCTCCTTATCTTTCCAGGCCACCAGCTGCTGTTCCTGTGCTTTTCCAAGCCTGAGCCAGAGAACTCAGCTTTTTGCTGACTTGATCACAAGTTGTGCTCCTCAGCTTGTACCTGAAAGGATTTATCTTCCTACAAGCCTTGTGCAAGTCAGTTCCAAGGAGAGCTTGTCAGAAAGGGTGAGAAGAATTATCACACCTTGTTTAGCTGTTCCAAACATCCTTGTTAAGGCTAAACTGAATCTTAGCATTCCTGCTGCAATTAATGGAGAAAGATAACCAGTTCCCTAGGGTGCTTCATCCCATCCTAATTCAAATGCTTCAGACAGGTGGCAAGATGTTTTTCTGTGATAGCTAAGCTGCATCTAAAGGACTTCCCTGGTTTTTCTGAATGTCTGTAGGTATTTCTATAAACACAGAATTTACAACAAGAAGCTCCTCACATTAAAATGCATACTGTGAAAGGAAATTTATTTTGCTGCTTTAAAACCTCTCACTTAAACACTTGATAGTGCCCCTTTGTCTTTTCATTCTGAGAAACAGTGTTGAACTCCTCCCTTAAATCTTCTCAGTGCTCCTGCTGCTTTCCCATGACTCCATCATATTCTCTCCCTTTTAATCTCTGTTCCAGGCTGAAGAATCTTATTTACTTCCCTTTCCCTCACACAGAAGTTGTTCCATATCTTTGGCCATCTCTGATGCCCTTCACTGTGCCTTTCTCTAGTTTATTTTATCTGAGATGTCCTTTCTGAGCTGAGGGAGCAGCACTGCACACAACCTAATGCAGACACACTGAATGTGCAGGAAAAGCCAAGTGATGGTTTCTGATTTGTTATCTGCCCTCACTAATAACCCTCCCGTGCTGTTTTCATTTTTGAGCACCTCTGGAAGTATTGCCACAGCTTTTAAGATTTCTTTTTTTGATTGTAGCAGCCAACTTACAGCTTTTCTTTATAAATGCTTTGTAAGAATATATTCCTCTGTATATAGCACCTTTGAATGTCATCTTGCATTTTACCATTTCATTAGTATCTAAAGATCCTTTACTTACCATTTCCTCTGCATTTGAACCACCCTGAGGGAAGGATGTGTGATCACACCCCGAATAGATGCCTGTCATTCAGCATCATGTCCTAACTGGTACTTCAAGGAAGATTAAACAAAAAAAAATTCAGAAGTCTTAGAAAGCATCACAATAATTCCATGGTTTGTGACTCATGGGAAATGTCTGGCTGCCAGTGTGACTTTAGGCCAAATTTCAACTCCTCTTGCCTCAGGCTTCCTCAGCTGTGGAACAAAAGATGCATTTATAGTGTATGGCAGAGGCCAGAGAACTTTGTCCAGCTAAGTGCAGCCTCCCAGGCTGCCACAGCTCGTGCATGTCCTCAGTGTCATCTCCTGGTGGAGGAAATCAAAGTGACTCTCCCAAAGGGACAATTACTGTCACCATGGAAAAACACAGAATTCAACCTCACATTCTCCTACTGAATCCAAAGCAGAGCCAGGGACTAAGAAAAAATTATCCCAGCCAATACCAGGACATAAACCTAAGTTTATAGACTCCCTTAAAAGTTTATTCTCCTTTGTAAGTACCTTGTAAGTCTGCAGAGAATGTTTTATATCCGTTACAGGTTTTCATTTCAGATCTAATTACCCACTCCTGCAGCCTGGGGAGCAAAGGGTGAGGTTACATGAGCATAAACCACTGGATCTCCAGGCCAGATCCAGCAAGGATCCTCTCAAAAGTCCCTCTTCAGCTCTCCCATAACCCCTTCAGGTACTGTAAAGCTGTTTTTCTCTTGCTTCCCTAGATATTTCCCTAATATTTCCAAGCTGCACTGCACAGTTTGACAAAACCAGTCTTTCTAAGCCTTTGTTTCAAGATTCACTTGCACTAAGGGAGATTTGGGAGCAATTAGAATGGCTTTTACAAACCAGTCATTTTTCTATTTGCAGTTCAGCTCCTGATAGTAAATATGACAAAGGGGCACTAAACCTTTAAGTAGCTCAAAGTATTGCTGTGCTCAGAGCAAGGCAAGCTGCAAGAGAAGCCAGAAGAATACTTATGCAGACCACGTTACCAGAAACATTTAAGGGGACTGCATTTATAAAGAAAAATTCTTACAGTCAGTTATTAGCCTGTAAGTGAAGCAGTTCATTGGCAGAGACATAGAAATACACAGCAGGCTACTGGAGCTCTTAGGGAAAATACAATTAACTTGGTAACAAAATTAAATATAGTAGATCTATAATAACTGTGAGCAGCTTATAGTAAACCCAAAGGGAGTATTAAGAATTCAACCCATCAATCATCACAGCATGTAACCACCCCTGGACAACATTTCTAAGAACCTGTTTGCAATTTTATGCCTGTTCCAGTTACTATATGAATAAAGCTGATTTGTGATTGATTTTTACTGCTATGACTCCTTGAATTTCAGTTCTTCACACTAGTGATTTAATTTCACATTTGGATATTCTTGGTCTTTTCACACATAGAAACTGTTGCAGTGCTGTTGCAAACCCACTGGGCTATTTCCACCTCTGCCAAATAAACTTTGACAAGGTTTTCACCAAAATGTGACTCGCTTTCTCCATGTAAAAAATCTGAATAATGGTTTGACTTCTAATTATAAACATCTGGAGACCTAAGGCTGTTTAATGAAAATGTTTGGAAGTGCTGCAACCATGTCTCCTTTTGCCTCACCTAAAGTAATCATGAGTAATGCCACAAACTTGGTGAAGTTTTTATGCAAAAATCCCATCAGGAGAGAAGATGTATCTCCAATCATTCTAAAGAAAAAATATATCCATAAGATTGCAGCTTACAGAAATCAATCCTGTGGAAAAAAAAAATTGCTGCCTGCTTTGTTTTACCATGATAATCCAGTTTGGGCTCCAGAGTGGTGATTTGAAATTGCAACACGTTCACTCAGCAGCTTTTCATTCTCTACAGATTCCTTCCTGCACCACAGGACAGAGAAACTCGCCCTGTACTTGGCCCTATAAGGAGACCCCACACCTTCAACCATGAGAGGTGCCCTCAAAATGCAGCTCCCTGCTTTATGCGCCCTCACAACCACTGAACAATTCCTTTCTCTCACTGTGGGTGAATCCCAGCACTGAGTTCTGACCTGAGTCCTCTGCTGCTCCTGCCAGCTCAGCCCCTCACAATCCCAGCTGAACTGAATTTTTCCATATGCTCCCCTGGGAAAGGTAATGCTGTATTCCTTCTGTTCAAGAGCACTTTATCCCACAGAGTCAGAAATGTTTGTAAGTGTAAATCTCAAGTTCCAAAAGACCCTGAGGTTCTGCCACCATTCCTAAATTCACCTTGTACTTCCAGAGCCCTCCAGCAGCCCCAGCCTGTGCTGGTTCCTTTGCCCCAAGGAAACATGGAGAATCTGCAGTTCCTAGCAATTCATACAAGGCTGAGGAGATTTGTTACAACCCAGGGTCTGGAAAGCTGCAGAAGCACTTGAGAGGTCAAGTATTGACTGAGGTGAAATCTGCTTTCTTCTCCCTGGCAGCTTCCCAGCTCCTCATCTTCCCAGCTCCTCATCCTCCCAGCTCCTCATCCTCCCAGCTCCTCATCCTCCCAGCTCCTCCTCACTCTGGCCAGGTGCTGGAAAGCGTCTGATGCTGCCCAGAGTCTGATGAAAATGGTCTTGGAGAGGAGTTTTGGGCTTCTTTTCATATCCATCTCCATTCATAAATCAGGCAAAGTGCTACAGCGAAATTCCCACAGCTGGGAGCATTTTAAACTCTGTTCTCCAGCCAAGGCAATTCCAGAGAGGAGCTGGAATTGGTCACCCAGCAGGCAGGGTAACCTGGGAGAGCTGTGGGATGAGGATCTGAGGAGCAGGAGTGAAAGTTTTTGCTGCAGATGTTTTGATCCCAGCATTGTGTTTCCTTTGGAAATACCGATCAAAGACTCGCCTCCTGCAGTTACCTCTCTAGCTCTGCTCAGCAATCACCCAGAAAGCAAAAAAAAAAAAGAATAAAGGAAGAAAATTCCACAGCGCTCTAACCATTGGTTTTCCAAAGCATTATTCAGGGGGAAAATCCACACCAGGTGCTCTCTGGGGTGAAAAAATATTTTTTTTTTTAATTCCCATGGCATTTGGAAAACACATCTATTGACTGAGCTCTCAGAGGGCAGGGGCTGTCTGTGTCCCAAACCAGGGCCCACAGGGACCCTCCAAAAAACCCTCCCAGCACCAGAGTGTGGCACAGACCAGTGGTGAGGGCAGTAGAGAGAGGCACAGACCTTGAATAAGAAATATATTCTACAATCCCCAGGGCAAGGCACCAGCTCAGCTAATGCAGAGCAGCCTCCAAGACAGCCCAGAGAGGCCCTTATTAGGGTGAATTGTGCTTTTGGATCACTCCAAGGACTTGAGCAGACCCTTTCCTCTCCCCTTTACACTGCTCAGGGTGGCATGAGCTTGTTTTCTTCAACAGAACAACACAAACCCTATCTTTCTTTATTTCACTGCTTTTCCCCCTGCCTTCACCACCAACACTCAATCCAAGGATTGGCAGTATCAAGGGAAGAATCTACAAGCTCTCAGGTTGGCTGATGGTTTATTCCTTACCCAGGTAATTCCCTAATCCAAATGCACAGCAGTGGAGGGTCCATGGGGCTGCTCCAGCAGACACTCATTAGCTGCCAGTGCTGGTGAGTTTTTTGGGAGAACCCAAATCCTGGAAGCTGTGCAGGTGATATGAGGGTGACAAAGATGCTCCCAGGGTGGATCCTGCAAAGATCTTCCATAAATACAGCTAAATGAAGTCATGAAACATTGCTGCTTAATCTCTTTGGAGAAAGACTGTGCTGCTGCTCAGACCTAGTGATGATTCCCCTGGAACTTGGCAGGTTTTTAAGAGCAGCAAAAAAAAAAATCCTGTCACCTTCTGAGCAGGCACAGCCATATCTATTTTAAAAAATGCAATGTGCATGCTCTCAGGGAAAGGCTCAGCTGTCACAGCAGAGCAGGTGACAGCAGCATTTGATCTATGGGCTTTAGAGCTACTGGTGGACATCATGTCTTTTATGGGCAGTTAGGTGCCTCTTCTTGTCTGTGTCCAGCAAATTATCTCATTTGCAGCCATTACTATTTTGGTGTGGTTTTTAATAGACCGTTGAAACGATGGTTCAGTCTCCAGCCTCACCAGGAGCCACCACGACCTGGCAGATGGGCTGCAAGGACAGTGTGAGCAGCCTCTGTGACCACGACAGCATTTGGTGATATCCTGCTGCAAATCCCCATCCTACAAACAGCACTCACAGCCTCAGTGACACCAGAGCTCTCCAGGCCCATGGCTGAGGCTCTCCTGTGACAGCACATAAAATCCATGCTGGACCAACATCCTTATTTATTTACTGGAGCTTTTCCCCTCTCTTACATCTACAGATCATCTCAACCATCTCTAAAGCAGAAACCATTTTTTTTCTTGCCCAGAAAAGTTGTGGCTGAAGTGTTTCAGGACAAGTTGGACAGGCTCAAAGCAACCTGGTGTAGTGGAAGGTGTCCCTGCCCTTGGCAGGGGAGGGAACTGGATGGTCCCTAAGGTCCCTTCCAACCCAAACCATTCTGGGATTTGTGATTTTGTGACACCATGTCACCACCCGAAGCTGTTTCATGAAGGGAACCCCCAGGCCACCCCCTTCCCTCTGCCTGGACACCCCTGTGGATCCCAAATCAGCTGAACCTGCAGTGAGTGAGGGATGCTGGATGAGCCAGGAGGAGAAGCAAGAGGCAGATCAGCTCTCCCTGCTCTGTGTGTGACACTTGGCAAGTCTGAGACTTGCAGTGCTAACAGGCTGCTGAAAGCAAAGGGCCCGATTTGCCTTGAAGCAGTGGGAGTCGGGGTTATGTGCAGCCTCTCTCTTTGCCTTGAAAAGCATCTGTTAATAGAGAGGAGTTGGAGGGGAGCAGCAGACAAAGACATCACAGGCACGATCCTCCCCATCAGTGCCACTGCTGCTTGCCAGGAGGGTTTCTCATGCAGCCCACGCCTGTGATGTGCTATTATATTCCATGAAAAGAAGGGAAAATGTCAAGTTTAGAACATCTTGGCTATTTCCAGAGGTATAATGCTATTACAGCGCTGAGGTGACATGCAGTAGAGGTTGCTGCCTGTTCCCAAGAAGCAATTCAGGACCCAGCTCTTGAGGAGTCACCTGAGTAAAAATAAAACCAATCCCAGAATAAGGCAGAAGTCTCCATTTAGCTGCTTTTACCCATCAGGGCACACAGGGAGGGGATGGTGAAGGGCTCTGACCTCGTGTGACATTTCCCACACTCTGGCATCCCAAAGGCCACGTGTCCCAGGGCAGCCACCAAATTTGTTGTCCTGCCTGTAACTCATTTTCCCGTTGCATCTGCAGCAACAGAATAAACTCGGGCCTCATTTCTTGCATCCCAGGTCACTCTTCAACAAATGAATCATCATTCCCCCTCCAAAGGAGCTTGAAAAAAATCCACTAAACCATTCGCTCTGTGGTCAGTTCTTCATGAGATGCTCCAGGTATCCCCTTCAGCACCCAGTTTCTCAGGACACCAGCACAGCAACAACTCCCTTCCCATTGGGGATATTATTTTAAAGCACAGAATAATCAAACATCACACACAGGTTTTCCTTCAGTGCTGGCAAAGAAAATCCCTTTAATCTGAAATATGACACATCCTGATCAAGTGCAGAGGGGAAAGAAAAGCACCAGATCAGAGAGATTTTGCTTTCATGTGGCTGCAAGATAAATCATCATCCAGGGCAAGTAATGGGTAGTAATTGTAACTCCTCTCTGCATTTACAGCACATCAGAGAGCTGGAGGGTTGAGGTGGCTCCATAGCTACTGAGCCTCCCAGGCTCCAATTACCCCTCTCCCTGCTCTCTGTATCAAAGGCAAAAAAATTGCTTTCTTCATGCTAAATGATCTGCAGGATGGAGGCAAATGGGCAAAAGGACTTGGAGAAATGATTGTGAGCTCTGCTGTGCCCAGCCCCATGTATCTCCTGCCTCAGTACTTCCACAGCCTCATCTCCTTTCCACACTCAGATGTTTCAGGGTAATAGTTGTATATTTTTAAGCTGACAGCAAAACAAATACCCAATTAAATACTTATTTTTGATAGATGCCGTACAGCTTGCATTCAGCCAAATCCCTTGATTAGCCTTTTGTTTTTCATGCTATTAAGCCACATTCTTCACTGTCAATTCTAGAGGAAAGCCATCCCTGGTCTCTGCAGCCCCCTGGCAGTGACCTCCTGCCCAACAGGCAGCTCCTGTGAGCCATGGTGGCTTTGGAAGATTTTTCTGTCATTTCCAGCAAGGACAAAACACCCAACAAACCTCTGCCACCATTTCTCATGCAGTCCATGGTCCAGAGGAGCTGCAGACCTGGCACCCTCCTGCCCATAAATAAATCCTACGTGCCCAGCACTGAAGCACAGCTCAGCTTTCTCTCCTTCCAGCCTGGATTCAATGATGCATTTAACTGCTTCCCTCCTTTCCATTTAAACCCAAGACCAGAGGATTGTTTTATGCAGGTCTCCTTGGCCATGGCTGTGTCTTGAATATAATATCAATTTTTGTCTAGTTAACTCTTCCCTTCTTCTCCTGAAGTGGGGGTAGCTCCAAACTCCTCTGGGGTGCAGCATTGACATGGCTGGAGTGTTATTTACCCTCACAAACCACAACCCCCCCAGCTCCTTGTGTCCAAATTACGTTGTTTGTCACCACAAACCCATCCTGGATGTTCATGCAACACTGCAGCTCCCATTCTGTAGCCCTGCTGCTGCTCTTGTAACAAAAATCCAATTTCTGGGTCTTTCAGTAGAATTTCAGGCTGCATCCAAGTTAGATTTAACCAGACAGGGATGTAATGCAATATGTCAGTGGAATGGAAGACTTATTTGCTATTTATTTTAATATTAAAAATGCGAAGTATAAATAATCTGGGGGAAAAAATTAAATCAGAAACCCTGAAATTGCATCCATAATTGCAGATTAAGTTATGGAAAGAATAAAGTACAACTCAATGGACAGATGATTTCCAGAGGCAAAGCAGTAACTTTTAAAGGGCATATTGACCAGCAAGAATCAACCTCAGGAAAAGAGCTAAAATTGAAGAAATATCTAGTTGAGAAATTATTTAAAATAAGGATTTTTCAGCTTATTGATCGGAAGTACAGTTAAATCCAGATCTAAACATTTTGACTGAAAATTCCAGGTCAGGTTACAGCCTCATCCTGGCAAATGTTTTCATTATTGAGACTTTGCTTGTGTAAGAGAAGTTATTTTAAATTTACATCAGACACTCTTGATTTAATTCTGGATTTCCTTTTATATGAGATGGTCACCTTTTTTTTGCAGGGATTTAATTTTTTTTAACATGCTATAAATTTTCCCTCCATTAAAGAAAAGAAAATCTGTTAACATCAGCCTCTTTTATCGCCCAGTTCCATTTCCTGTGCCTCAGATGAAACAAAATCCTTAGTCAAGAGCCTCATTGAACGTAGTTTACCCTTCCAGCCACGTTGTATTAAAGATTTGGGAAATCAGTAAAAGTACAGCTCCACTCCCCAATGCTGGCCCAGCACAGAGGTTAACATTCCTCTTCATGCATGATGTGCAAGAACCAGGAGTTTTTTGGGGATATTTTGGGAAAGGGACCATCAAAAGCTGCCATTAATCTCCATTTATGTCTCTCCACAGCCCAGCACTGCCAGGAGCTGCTCAGGTCTTTGGAAACTTTTTAGTGTCAGAGAACCACAGGATCATTAAGGTTGGAAAAAGCCTCTGAGATCAAACCCAACCATTCTGCCAGCACTGCCAAGGCCACCCCTAACCCCTGTCCCCAAATGCCACATCCACATGGCTTTAAAATCCCTCCAGAAATGGGGACTCCACCACTGCCCTGGGCAGCTGTGCCATAAAATTCATGGTTCAAACACTTAACAACTCTTTTTGTGCAGGAATTTTTCCTAATATCCATCTTAAACCTCCCCTGGTGCAACATGAAATCATTTCTCCTATGGCTTGTTACTTGGGAGAAGTGAACAACTCCCTCTCACCCATGAATATTCCTCCTGCCTGGACATCAAGGTTCTTTCAGCCAATGCTCAGACATTTCCATTGCTCTGAGAAGAGATTTTTACCAGGAAATCAGACTAAGATCTAAGCTAAAAAGATATAAAGTAGATCAGAAAAAAATGTAGTGCCTGGGAGGTGGAAAACTTGGGTTACAAACACCATGAGGAGCCCCAAGGAACCCACACAGGGCAGAACCCCAGTGATTGCCAGGACATCCAGCTCGTCCTCTCCATCAAGCCACACATAAATGATGAAAATGCAGGACTTCTACAGCCTCAGAACAGCTCCACACACACTTTTCTTGAGGTTTTGGGTTTTTTTTTATTATGATCTCTCCCCCATTTTCACAACCCCCTGGCTTGGTTGGCAGAGTCAGGGATATTAGAAGGAGACCAGCTGATGGACAGAGGCTCAGAGTGAGACAGTGAGATCACAGAGAATCATTTCCTGAGGAAATAGACCTAGGGAAAAAAAAAAAAAACCAAAACAAAACATTGCCATTGTTTATCTTCTTTCAGCAGGTCTTGTTTTTTCATTGGAAAAAGCCAGCAGTGCAGCAAACAGCTTCATGAATATACAGATTGTTTTTGGCAACTACCAATTAGCAAAGAATGTGTTCATGCAATCCCCAAGCAGCTATTTCCCTGGGAATTTCTTGTTTTGAACAAGCCGTTTTCCATTAGAGAAAACACACACAGCAACAAATAGTTCTTGCTGGCTCTTGTCAGTGGAGGGAGATGGGAGAAGGGCAGGCAGACATCCTTCACTGGGGTATTGAGATGTGGGCACAGACAAATCAGAAACAGGACAAAACAGAAAGAAAAAATGTCCTGCTGTGCACAGAGATGTCATTGCTGGGGCTCATTCCTGCAAAACCAAGGGACTTTGGGGTGTTCCACATGGCAAACACCTGCTCCAGGTAAATCCTACCCAAAAGGTGCCTGGCTGAGGCTCCCCACGGCTCCTACGAGCCCTGCAAGCCCAGCCTGAGTCCTTGCAGCCTGGAGAAGGAAACACAGCACTCAAATCTTCCAAGCATCACTTCCCAGCTCTGCCTGAATGAACCACAAATCAGGGACACGAGGCACTTAAAGTCAGCTATGATGGACAGCTTTTTATTTCCCAATGTTTTCATTTAACAAAGTGCTACATTCCGTAGTTACAGGATGAGGAGCTGTTCCTGCCCAGGACAGAAAACCACAGGGAAGCAGGAGGAGCTCACAGCACCCTGTGGAAGCAGAGCAGCCCAGGGAAGCCTCACCAGGGTGAACATCTGGCCTCAGAGACACCTTTAGGAATCAGCAGCTGTGTGGTGGAGGTTCATTCCTTGGGGGCAGGAGTTGCTCCTGTCAGAAGTGGGGCTGGAGATGCCAAAGCTGTTGTGTGAAATTCTGGCTTGTGCTCTCAGGAGAACGCAGAAGGGAGGTGAGTGACTTGTGCCAATGTCACCACTCTCAGCTCTCAGGGGCTTGCAGTTCACCCAGCACTGAGGATGAGGAGAGCCCTTCTTGGCTGTTTTCCTTGCCCTGCCTCTTCCAGAAGAATCTGCTGGTGTGGCAAGGCAGAGATGAAGATTTTAAATCAGCAGTGTTGGGCAACTGGAGCTGCAGCTCCCACCTGAACCTTCCCTGCTCCCACCTGATCCTGTCAAGGGAGTGAATCCCACTCCAGGAGCTGTGCAGAGAATATTTTTAAGAGCCCAATTTGAAGTCTGCTGGCCTTGAATGAGAAGGGAAGGGGCTGAATGGTGCTTGGCTGTCAGGACCTGCACTGATGCCAAGGGCACTGCAGGAAACTCTGGCTGAGCTCCAAAGGTTCCCACAGCTTCCCTCCAGCCCAGGCTGGCTCTGACTGTCCACCTGGCTTCCACGTTAAGCTGAAGACATGGGAGGGATGACCAAACCAGCTATTCCACAGAAATTTCCACTCCAAATGGCATCAGCACTGGTCAGGTCCCAGCCTTGGGTGAAGGATTTCAGAGCCAGGGTCAGACCTGGCAGTGCAGACAGACCACAAAAAAAACCTTTGGGAAATCCACCTAAGTCCTGTCTCCAGCACTGAACTGTGCAAGCAACTGGGCCTCCCATCTTGTTGACCTCCAGCATCTCTGCCACATCCTCTCAGAGGGAACTCTGGTTCTGAGGACACCAGGGCCCCCACACATGCAGTAAAACCCCAATTCCATCATCCTGACTGGCAGTGTTGCCTTTAATTCCTCAAGTTCAGTATGCTGGAGAGGGAGAAGAGAGATAGGGAAACTGATTGCCCCAGCAGAAAGGCAGTGTTTCCCAAACTGGGCATTTATTAGCACAACAAAAGGCCACAGCACCTCCCCACCCACCATAAAATGACAACTCACCCATAAGGATCCTCCTGAGCTGCCAGAGCTGGGCTACTTAAACCAGTAGCCTTCCTCAGCCATCCCTCCTCCTCCTCCTGCCTGACCCAGCAGCTCTGTGTTTTAGCAGATATTTTATCAGATATTTTATTTTATCCACCTTGCAACCCCCACCATGCCTTACCAGGAGTAAATCATCAAAGAGCCCAAAGGACAATATTTCCCAATTCCCAAGAGTGTAAGACAGCCAGAAATGATCAGTTGCACTGTTAACACCTCCACAGCACCTCCAAGCCCCAACAGACTTAGGAATGAGAAGGAAATAGGGAGAGATCAATCTGGAGGGAAAACTTCATCTTAACTTGGGGTGATCACTTACTATGTGAGAAAGAGGCTTTAATTTTGGATTTAATGGTGCACTGCCAGTCAGCGCCTGTTAAAGATGTGGGGCTGCTTTTAGTAAGGCAAAATCCTCCTGGATGAAGTTTCAGGAATTAAAAAAAAAAACGAGCCTGTGGAGCCCTGGCTGGGGAAGCCTCTCCTGGAGGGATTAGGGTAGGAAGACTCCCCCAAAAGTTGTCTCCCCAGCCTGCTCCCCTGCACCCAGCAGGATGAAGGACTGAGGTACCACACACAGCTGTTGGATGAAAGACTGAGCTTTAGAGCAGCGTTTTGAAACCAGGTTGTGCCAGCTGCCCTTGTCCAGGTGGGTGTCCCAGCTCACAGGAGCTGACCATCACATCTGATGGCTTCATGTCCCTGACCCTCAAAGAGAGCTCAGCCCAGGAGGGGCTTCTCAATGCTGCCTGGCAACCCTACTGGCATTTCCACAAGACATCTGCTCACTGTCTGCCTTTCCACCTTCACAGGGAACAAAATTCTGCTCCTGACCCTCCTCAACCTCCCCTCCCTCCCCCTCCTCCAAAGGCTCAGTGGGATTTAACCTCAGCAGATGTGTCTGCCCTTTCTTTTCTGGTCAGTTCTCTGGTAACAGGATCTGTTCTTGCAGGAAGGATGATTCCCCACAGAACAGTGATTCCCACCTCAGAAACATGACTGTTTTACATGTCAGATTGAAGTAATTCCCCAGTGGGAGGCAGAGATCAATAGTGCAGCCCTTTTCCTGGCTATTTTGACAGCATTTCTGGGCAAAGCTGCATTATTCTCCCCTGCTCCATGCCTGTGACACCTCAAGCACTGTCTCCCTCAGGACTAACAGGGCACCTCCACCCTGCATCCATCCATCTGTGCTATGAATTTTTCCTATTTCCTTTTCCCTACAGCCAAGGGTGCCCACTGTGGTCATCTCAGCCTCACAGCTGACCTCTCTCCAGCTCTTGCTATTTTCCCACTGTTAGCCACAAATCCCTCAACAGTGACTCATCCCTTACTGCCTTCCTCTATTCCATGGTTTGCAGACCAGGACTCTGTGGCTGTCCCAGCCCTGGAAGTTTTCCAGGACAGACTGGACGAAGCTTGGAGCAACCTGGTTTAGTGGAAGGTGTCAGGGTTGGAGCCAGATCCCTTCAAAGTCCCTTCCAACCAAACCATTCTGTGAGACAAGACCCATCCAGATCCCCCAAAGGTGCTGCTGTTTCTCACAGCTTTCAGGGGCTGAAAATGCATTTCCCAGCAGGGTAAAGGGGTACAGAGGCTCCACAGTCATCCCTGTGGGAATGCAGCCTTGGAAAGAGATGACGCTGGAGCTAGAGTCCTTCCAGAGCAGGCAGAAGCTGGGGAAGTCTCCGACCTGCCTCTCCTCTCACTCCTTGCACCCTGACCAAAAGCAAGACCACCCGTCAGTAGGTGAGCTGGTATTTATTGTGCTGTAACAGACAGTGCTGGTTGAAAATGGACAAGGAATTCGTGGTGGAATCGAGTGCTGAGGCCATTCCTGTGTGTCTCCAAGCAGTGTGGAGCAGAGCTGAAGGAGCAAGGGGTGAGAGTGGGGGTACCCAAGGGAGAAATGTGCTTCAAACTGTACCAAGAACCCTGTACACGGGCTCTTCTCGGGCAGCCAGGGATACAGTTCAGGCTTACAACTCATTAATTAAGCAGAGCAGCTAATCTTAGCACTAATGAACTCTAGCTCAGGTAATGTAACATTTAAAAATGAACTGGACAGAAGTCATTCACAGTAAAGATTTCCATTCCTGGGATGGGTGAGAGCTATTGTTATGATTAGATTACTGCCAGCCAGGACCAAAACAGTACACCAGGGCAAGAGGAAAATAATCATCCACACGGAGCAGCTCCAGCTGTGGCTCTGAATGAGGCGCCGGGGGCGAGTGTGACATCTCCACTACTGTATCAAACAAACATCACGGGTGGCACACGTAGAGCATAGCATTGTCATTGTCACTGTCACTGGGGTCACCACTCCTGCCCGGGGCAGCAGTGCAGCAGAAAGGTCTCTTGTTCTTCTTCTCCCCCTCTCCCTCCCTCCTCTGAAAAGTCACAGGCTCTCCCAAGGGCACTGCAGTTCCACTCAAAATTCATCTTCAGAGCTGTCGGCCAAGAGCATCACTCGGTCCTGCATGCTGTTAAATTCCCTCTGCTGGGGGAGGAAAACAAACATCAGAGAGGTCCATGTGCAAAAAGGAACGAAACGAGGAGAATTTGGGTGCCCCCATCCCGTAACCGAGGTGCCCCAGACGCTCCAGCTCAGACAGACCCTACCCAGGCTGGGCTGCCTTTACAGCCAGCAGGGTTCACAGCTTCCATACCTTCCCTGGCAGCTCCCATACCTTCCTTTTGTGTCTCTTGGAGCCGTTTCTCCGGCGGCGGTTCATGATCTTGATGCTGTAGAGCGCTCCCAGGATGAACAGGGCTCCGGCGATGCCAACTCCCACAGGAACCAGCATCCCCGACATGTATCCTGCCTACAGGGACAGAGGAGCAGAGCAACGCTGCTCAAACCATCCTCTCACAGCCATCTTCACCAGCCCAGAACTGCAATACATCCCTGCTGTGGTTTCCTCAAAGTTCATTGGGTTGGAGCCCCCATCACCTGCCTGCACGGGTGATTCCTGATTGCAGAAGCCCCAGCCAGCCCCACTCCAGGAACAGGCTGGTCAGCACCACAACTCAGCTTTTCCTGGCAGATATTCACTGGTGGCAGCTCAGAGCCTGCAGTGCTTGCCTGCCTTCGGGAGAGGGAATCATTTGGGTGGAGTGTCTCACTAGGGATGCAGGTGGGAAGGAAAACCTTGGCTGCCAAAGGAAGGTGATCTCGAGCCACTCCTCGGCTTTGAGCTCAAAATCTTTGAGCCAAACTCTTTGGCTTTGCATGGGAAGGGTCCCCTGCATAGCAGCAGGACAATGACATAAAAGGAAGGCACTCAGCTGGCCTTAAGGTGAGCACAACAAAAGTAAACCAGCCCTAGTTCAATCCCTGTGATCCACGTTTGCACTGCCCATTAAAAAAAAAAAATAATACAGCAGCATGACTATTCTAAAATTACACATCTAAACACTTTAAATCCTTGGGAAAATTTCCCAAGTGCTTGTTATTTTATATTTTACCGCTTCAAATGAATACAAACCTCAGTTTTAAAGTGCCAGAATCCTCACCTAATTTGGGCTGGTGGGCTCAGTGTGGCCAGGGAGGCAGGCACAGCCTGGCTCGCCCTTCTGCAGCTCTGCCTGTCCTCACAGTGCAGCCAGAATCCTCTGCTGTGCCACTACAGCTTCACCCCTTGCCTGCTACAACCCCCAAAATAAATTTTACACCTGCCAAGGGACACAGGCACCAATTCTGAGGATTATCAGACAGCTCCTAGTGAGACTCAGCCCATTGCTTACAATCACTTGTCTTCATCTGTGCTCTCAAAATACAACACAGCACACACATCATCATTACTTCTCTTCCATAATCCACTGAGTGGAATGACCAAAAAAAAAAAAAAAAAAAAAAAAAAAAAAAAAAAAAANACACTCACCTGGAGAATGAAAATAACTGCTTTCATCTGGCAGGCACCAAGGAGGGCTGGTTTGTTCCCCCAAGCCCCTCCAGATCCCACTCAGTGATTGAAATAGTACCAGCTCTGTGTCTGGATCCCAAAGCTTGAGGGATCTGCAGCTGTATTGTTCAGATCCCATGAAAAACCTCCCAGAAAACCCAGCCCTGTTCAGCTCAGGTGCTGGGAAGGGGCTGCAGCCCTGAGGCCAGCTCCCAAAAAAGGGAGGTTAGTGAGGACACAGCTGAAGGCTGTGTCTCTGTCAGGCAATTAAGGTGCCTTAATTGGGTGACCTAATTAGTGCAGTGTGGGGTTTTCTATTTCTGGAACTTTGCTGCTGGCATGGGCAGTGAGGGCAGGCTGTAAATGGCTTTTAGCTGCTGCCCAGCTGAGGTTTCCATGTCAGAAACCACAATGAGCTCCTCAGCCTGTCTGTGAGCCTTTGTCACGCCTGACCAGCCCATGGCCTTTCACAGGTTTCCCCCAACCCCCAGATCAATGTTTTGTACCCCAAAAACCTGTGATGTAATGCAAATCCAGCCCTTCTGTGTCTTGCAGCCCAACGTCTGAGGGCTTTGCACTCTCCTGACAGAAAATCCCATTTCACCAGCCAAAGCCACATTTTTTACCCCTTCAGGGTGAAGATGTAGCTTTAGGGATGCTTTTAATCCACCCAATCCATGCTCATGACCTTCCTGGCCTGCTGGGCTTTGAGATAACACCATGAGAACCTGAGAAGAACTTCACGTCCATTATTTGGCACACCAAATGCAGCATTTGCACAGGAGACCAGACATCCATCTGTCCCTGACCCTGTGCACCTGTCCCCACACCTGAGGGACAGGGAAGGACACATCTCTCAGGAATGGCTGGAATCCTTCTGGGGGAGGGATTATAAAACAGAGGATAGGGGTGAATCAGAGGGGCACAAAAGACTGGTGCTGAAAAACTCAACTAGGAACAGGAGGGAATAGGGTGAACAGATTTATTTGCAGGTGATTTGCTACACCAGCAACTGGTTGGGAGTGGAGGGGAGTGGTTTTTGGTGGGTTTTTCTAGGGAAAAATGTGAGCCAGGTGAAAGATCTGTTCCCCAAAGGAGAGGGGTGGCTCAGGAGTGAACACCGGAGGATCCCCAGTTCCACCAGTGTTGTGCTGGGCGCTGCCACTCGAGCTCCAGACTCTGCAGAGCTCTGCTGGAGACAGGAACATGCAGCCCCTCTGCCACAGGGAAGGACACAGGTGGCAGCAAGGTGACAAGGGGAAAGGTGAGAGCTTCAGTGAGGAGAGCCTGATGTCCCCAGGCTGGTGCTGTGTTGGCAGGAGCAGGTGAGCTGTGCATGCTGCAATCCCTGCAGGCACACAGCCAGCCTCTGGCTGTCTTTACCTTCGCTGGGAAAACCATTCTCTGTCCTTTCAGCATCTGCTCTGGATGAATCCCAGGCCAAGGAGCTCTGCTGTGAGCAGAGCTGGCTCTAGACTTGTCTCCTTCCTAGTGCAGGCAGAAAGGCAGCTCAACAAGGGCTGGGCACGAACCTTAAACCCTCCCAGCCTGGAAAACAGACACCAAACCCCGTTCTCTGCTCTGCCTTGATGGTAAAAAGTGCTGCTGACATTTGGTGTGGAGCACGTGGGAAGGCTGGGCTGGTTGGATGAGCCTGCCTAAGCTTAGAGATGTTTTCAGAGATCACTCTCACTCCTTTGATGGTTTTTATTTCTACTCTCTCTGATCCTGGTCAAGACCCGTTGAGTCGCAAAATATTCTTTCTGTCACCTCCTTTCCAGGTTCATGGCTGTGCACTGAGCAGCACAACACTTGGAAGGCTTCACAACCATCCTGAAATGTCAATATTTGCTCTAGGGTAGCAGAACTTAAAGAGCCATCAGTGCCTGTGGCTGGCACAGCTCTTGATGCCATGGACCAGCCCCCTGTGATGCCAGGGAGGATGATCAGGCTCTGTTACCTTGCAGTTTGACTCTGTTTGATCATTCTTCCAGGTATTTGCAGCATGTGGAGGTAGCAGAGGCCTCACCCAGAGGCGCTGGCATGGCAGGCAGCCTCTACCAGAGAGCAGCACCAAAATCTCTTGAATTGGATCCAGAACTGAGCTTAGTACTCAGGGAAAAGGGCTGGAACTAAGTTCTTTACCCTGGGCTCCATTCCTGGTCAGGTTGGACAGGGTCCTAAGCAACCTGATCCTGATCTGGTGGAAAATATCCCTGCTCAGTGCAGAGGGGCTGGACTGGATGGACTTCCAAAGGTCCTTTCCAACCAAAACTATTCCCTGATAAGTTAAGGAGAAATAAAAAAGGTAACTCAGGTTATCTGACAAGGTCATTTTCTGGTGCAGGGAAATCAATCAATCACTTCTGTCCCTCCTGCCCTTAGTTACAACCCATCAGGGATTTACTGTGGATCCACACCACTCTATACCAGCAGCACCTGCTTCATTTGCCTCCCAGAGAAAATTCTGAGCCCTTTCTCAACTGTCTATGTAGAGATAAAGAACTGCATTGACAAGAATTTATTTATTCCTGCACGTAAAAGTGGCTTTGCTTTGAAAGCAACTTGTGAGTCTCCTACCTTATCTTTCAGCTTCTCCATCCAGCTTCTCACTGAAAAATAAGGAAGAATAAAAGCTGTAATCACGTTCCTTTCATTAATTAGCAACAAATGATAGTGATAACATTAAAATAGACAGCAATTACATTGACAAGCTGATAAAGCTGAACATTAGATTTCCTCTTTTCTCATTCATGAGAAAAAGCAAATGCAGCAAATCAAGGCAAGAAACTCGGAGTGAGTTGGCAGGCAAGTTGCTCACCTTTGCTTGAGCAATTCGCATCTTCAGAGTGATTTCAAAAGGAATATAAAAACCAGTATTTCAGGTTGTGGGTTTTTGACCATCACTTCTCATACACACACTGGAGTGTCTGAACAGGAGAAAACCTTGCAGTGCAATTATCCCTTTCCACTGTGTGGATATTCTTCCCTGTATTTGTTACAGCCTGTAATGATGGCCAAAAATGTATTATTCACTGCCTTTTATTCCCCTGCTTTTCTGGAGCAGCCACTGCCTGCTCTGGGAAGCCTCCAGAGGGCTGGGATAGCACTGGAGGTGCTAAATCACTAAACCAAGCAAGTTCATACTGCCAGCGCTGCAACTTTCTCCTCCTAACAGTTAAATAAGTCCTGTGAAAGATGAGAATTAAAATTCTGTAATGGCAGGTGCTTTGGAATGAAATATTCACTGATCTCAGAGAGATGAGGGGCTCAGCAATGGGTACTGGGTGTGTCTGCACTGCCCCCAGGGATCCGCTAGGATTTAACAAATTCCTGCTCACAGGTAAGAAGCAATAAACACTTAAATGTTGTTTTTTTAGGGCTCAGCAAGTGTTTGTTTTTCAAGGATTCTCATGTCTCCAGGAGGACAGTGCTGCAGGCACAAGGGGACTCTTGGATGCAGCAATGTCCTTCTGAGGGACACTTCTTCCAGGCTGCGTTAAATGCCAAATGTAACACAGAGTTTATGGAATCAGACCCGATTTTCAAGCCTGCTTTGTTATAAAACATCCCTTCAAAGCTTGAATTGGCAATATCAGTGTCTGCATGTGCACCTGCAGCACTCAGAGCATCCTTCTGAAGGTCTGTGAGTGGGGAGGGGGCACAGCAGGGCCAGCAGCAAATGGCTGTTTTATGTTACAGCTGATATTACACAAGTTCAAAGCGATTTGAATACTCCCTTTGAAGTGTTAGCAACATAACATCTTCCAAACAGAAGGATCCCAAATTAACTGAAGGTGAACACGTGTGAAAGAGGCACAGGTGCACTTATCTCTGATGAAAGCTGAGAAAAAAGATTAATTATCCAGGAGAGGGACACACACAGCACTAGAAGAGAACAAGAGGTCTTGTTTAATCAGCTCTTCCCACCATTAGCCCTGGCCTGCATAGACTAAGCCATAAAAAACTCAATTTATGAATTTGCCAGCACAATTCTGCTCTGCCAGCCCAAGCCTGCATGCCCTGGATGGAATCCCAGAGAGGAAGGGACCCCAAGGCTGCCCTGGGCTGGGTTTCCAGGTGTGCCAGGAGGGTTTGGGGACAGCATCCCCCTGCACACCTGGACAGCCACACGTGCACCTGCAGCGTGTGCACGCTGTGCTCAGCCTATTTTTACATCTTTCACAACAAGTACATGGGAGCAGTGATCTCATCAATAGCCAACCCACTTTCCTGCAGCTGAACAATTAACTCCAGGGTATTTCTGCCAAGGCAGAGGCAGGGGCTGAGCTAAGAATATTCTATTACCTATTTTTAATGAACACAGGTTCTGGCTTTGCTCCCCTCTGCTCCACAAAACAACAGCAGCACACCCACTGGGGCCCACCAAAGCAATAGCACAAATTTTATTTGCTATTACACATTTGTTTGTTATTAAAGCCAGCCTTGTTTTCAGCCATGCAGAGGTGCCTTTGGGAATCAGCCCAGGCCACAGGAAAAACAACCCAAGGTGATTCCACCCCGACTAGATGCCTCTCAAGGGGATGCTCTAATGCAGCCACAGCCTCTGACCTCTGCTAGAGGGAAATAATAGCCCCAAATTAATGAGATTGAGGCAGGAGGTCAGAAACCCTTCAGTGTTCTGGCAGGACTGCACTGGGAAGGAGCAGAGAGCCAAACTCCCAGACCTGTCAGGCTGGGGCCAGAACAAGTCAAGGAGCACTGGATTAGTGTTGGAACCTGGGAGTTTTGAGCTTTCTGTGCTTTCTGGCACTGACCCCCTGGAGAACACAGCTGTGACCTGAACCTTGGAGAAGGCTCCAAATTTGGGTGATGGAGTTAAAATCACGGTTGTGTAGTTAAATAGAAGTGTGTGATTTCACATGGTGAAAGGTTTGGAATTAGAATTTAGTAATAGGTGTGGGACAAGATGGAAGTTCCTGGGTGTTGTCTCTTCTTCCTTCTTGTTCCTTCTTCATGATTTCAGGTAGTTTTTGGTTTGGTAGAAAATCCCACAGTGCAGGTCACAGGTGTTTGGTTATTAGGTCAAAAGTATAAATAATATAGATATTAGCTTTTAATTGGATAGCCTTTTTAATTGGTTAGCCTTTAAAAGACCTTATAACTAGCCAGATCTACCAACATTTTCTCACTTTTAGCTTGTTAGCTAGAAGTGTTGCAGAACTCTCTGTACTATAGATGAGATTTAATAAACAACAAAGTCCAAACAAAAAAAATCCATTTCTGAAGTGTCAATCCTAACTCTGAGTGTAGGCAAAAGAAAAAAAAAAACATAGCCACTTGTTGAGCTTTCTGTGCTTTCTGGCACTGACCCCCTGAGAACACTGCTGTGACCTGAGGCCTTGGAGAAGGCTCCAAATTTGAGTGATGGAGTTAAAATTATTGGTGTGTAGTTAAATAGAAGTGTGTGATTTCACATGGGGAAGGGTTTGGAATTTGAGGTTTTTATAATATAGGTATGGCACAAGATGGAGGATTTTGGGTGGTGTCTCTTTTGGTGTTCATTTTCCTTCTTCTTCATGATTTCAGGCAGTAGTTTCTGGTTGGTCATAGGATTTTCACTATTGGGTTAAAAGGATCAACAATAGAGGTGTTAATTCTCTTTTGGACTGTTTAGCCTTAAGAGACCTTGTAGTTGCTGGATCTTCCTCTATTTTTCCTTGTTTCTAGCAGGTAGCTGGAAGTGCTGGTGAACTTTCTGCACTTCTGATAAGATTTAATAAACAACCAAGCCCAAACATGAGAAAATTCATTTCCTTTGTGTATTTTTTTAATCCTGGCTCTGAGTGAAGGCAGAGACTGAGACAAACCATGAAATAAGTGATGCAAAACTCCCACTGCTGTTACAGCCACTCATATGTGGTACCACCAACAAAGTGGTGCTGCTATCAGATTACCATGGATTGCAAACACTCCTCATGTCAGCACAGCACTGTTCTAACACATCTGTGAGGAAATGCCAAGCCACTGTGTCACCAAAACTGAGCCCTCCCTGCTCCAATGATTTACCCACCTGAGGACAGACAAAGCATTATTTCAAGGGAGAATTGATATCTGTGCTAAGCAGCTCCCATCAGTTAATTCTGAGCTTCAGACTCTAATTATGCAACAGAAGCCATAATTAATATTCTGGCTTGGTTGTGGCTGGCCATGAAAATGCAGCACTCTCCAAGAACACCAGGTGACTTGCCACTAATGTCAAGCAAATAATGAGTAAGGAATACTCTAGTCCATGTATTTTTCATCATCCCCTTTATTCCTCCTTTCTCTGGCCACTGAATGTCCTGAAGAAATTACGAAAGTCTCTTGTGTGAATTAGTAACGAGTGTCTGCAGTGCTGGCTCATCTTCTGGCACTCTCAGGATGGTGACTGCTCCAAACTCTGCCTCAGCTCAGTTTTGATCCCTTGGTTTCATGGGGAGCTAAGTAAGATGAACATGGAGCACTTCTGCAAATTACATACATAATCTGAAATTTCCTCAGTGATTTATATAATGCCTGCATCTCTGCAAATTAATTTCAAATAACATATAGCTTAAGATTAAGCCAGTCAGGAGCACAGAGGAGGAGCACTACCACTGGCCTCAGAGCAGCCCAGGATGAATTCAGATAATTACAGATGCAATGTGCTATTTTCAGTCAGTTTTACCCAGTTTTTTACCCAGTTTTCCCCTTCAAAATGTGCAGTCAGCTATTCAGCTGTTCTTTGTGGAGAGGAGCTAAGGGATGTGTGGTCACCTCAGGGTCAGATAAGGTAAGAATGTGTTGTATGAGGGACAGTCCCGGGCTGGGCAGGGCCAGCCATGCAGGAAAAATAGGAGAAACCAGAGCCATGGAATCTGTTTATAGGTAAAGAAATCGGTACAAGCTGCTAATAATAGAATGGAGTCAGAATTAACAGAGATGTCTGTAAGATAAGGAGACAGAGTTGTACAGAACAACAGGTTTATGAGAAAAAGAGACAGTGCTGTATAAGAAAAAGGTCTGTAGAAGAAAATGTACTGAGTTCAGAGTTCTATGAGAGTAAGGACTGAAAAACATGCAGAGTTTGTGTTTGAGGACTGGTAAGGAATGCCAGTGAAAGGGCTGATGGTGTTGCCAGCCCTATCTGTCTCATCTCAGCTGTGACATTCCAAGGACTGCCCACCTTCTGACAAGTTCTCCATTATCCAGGTCTCCTGTGCCCCCCTCTGTGCTGGGTGCCAGAGCCTGGCTCTGCCTTTCACCATCAAATCTCTCACCAAAGGCTTTTCCCTGCTTCCCTCTCCACCCTCTTCTGAAATCAGGAGCACAAGTCCTCAGGGCCTCTTGCTTTGCCAACTTTTAGTAATCCTAATTGCCTAATTATCCACTCCAGTGTGATGATAAAGCTGCTTAATAATTCTGTTTGCTTCTCATTCATTCTCTCCCTTTSCAGATAAGAAAATGCAAAGACTTCAGCTGGAGATTTCAATCAATAATTCATGCCCTACTGCCATCAGTTGTGTCTCTCCCCTCCCCTCCTGGATGCCCTGCTGCTCTGTCTTGTCACTTTGGTTTCATCTAATCAGCTTGTTTTAATCATATGCCCTTTTTGAATCATCAGTTAAAGCAATTCTGTTTTTCCATGGCACATTATCACTTATGCCTGCAGATGTTGCCTGGTTTTCAAATCCACTTACAGCTTCATTCCACAACTCCATCTTGCTACTGATGAAGGTTCATCCATCACCTTTCCTTTTAATAACTCTCCACCACGACCCTCAGAGCAGTGGTGAAAATGTGGCACTGCCAGGGATGGGGCAGCC
>PYHW01010540.1:449441-487966 GCA_013186435.1 Turdus rufiventris
TGTACTCTGACTGTGTCAGGGTTTGGAGTTTGTTTCTTTGTAGTACTGTATTTCTATTTTAATTTCCCTAGTAAAGAACTGTTATTCCCATTCCCATATTTTTGCCTGAAAGTCCCTTGATTTCAAAATGATAATAATTTGGAGGGAGGGGGTTTACATTCTCCATTTCAAAGAGAAGCTCCTGCCTTTCTCAGCAGACACCTGTCCTCCAAACTAAAACAGCAACTTTTCGTTCTTTGTCCATATATAAGCCGCACCTGATTATAAGCCACACTTCGGGTTCAGACCAAATTTTAGTCACAATGGTGCGGCTTGTAATCATGAAATTACTGTATATTTTAAAAAAAGGAAAGTCCCACTGTTCTTTAAACCTCTCCTCAGTCCTAAACCAAAGCCTACACCAAAGCCACTGAGGGGTCTTAGAAATCCCGTCCCAAAGTGTGCAGAAGGAAATGATGGAGTAACTGGCACAAAACTGGAGTAACAGCAAAAGCACAGGAGGGTCACCAAGAGGCCACACGTGCCAGGGAAGGCTTCCTGGGCCTGACAGGGACCTTGGAGCATCCTCTGGATCACTTTGGCGTGGGCGCATCCCGCTTAAGGGGACAGTGAGAGCAGCACAGCATGTGGCACTGCTGAATAAAACAGCCACTCCTGCAAATCCACTCACACACCTGAGTGAGAAAGGCAGCCTGAGTGGCCACAGGAAAAGGGGATTTGGGAAAAGCAGCCTCAGAAGGCACTCAGGCTGGAGAACCTCTTGCCTCACTTCACATTAATAAAGCCTCAAGCACAGATGGTGCTGCTGGATATTAAAATAAATGATAGGCTATCAGGGAGCAGCCTGAAACCCTTTATTACAGCCCAGGCTTGGACAAGGCTGTGATTGGAATTACTCAAAAACAAGGAGGGAAAAAAGAAAAAAGAAAGCAAAAGCCTCCAGTAATTCTCACCATATCGACCCCTGTCTGTGATTAATGTTGATACTCAGCTTCTCTGCAAAACAACAACTGCTGGATGTTTGAGGTAATTATTTTATTGTCAGACAAAAATCTGAGCAATTTGCTTATTTCCAATATATGTTCCTAACTCACTCTGAGGCAGAGCCGAACTTCTACATATAAATATATATATATATTTAGAGAGAGAGCATCCTTCCAGGAAATAACTTGGATGTCCTCAGATTCTCAAGAATGTTAATCTGAGTGAACATCAGAGGGGAGACAGGTTTAGCATCAGTCATTTGTGGTTTGCACTGTCCAAGCAGAAAGTGCATCTACATTCTCTTTAGGAAGGAACATTTTTAAATTGCCCTCTCAATAAATTACCCTCTCTCTCCCTGCTACTAGTTGCAAAAAGCTCTTTTCCTCCATTTTTCAGCTGTGCCATGGGGCCAACATTTTAACCCCAAAGATCAGCCTCTGACGTAAATCCCCAGAAGGACAGAGGCAATTCAAGGCTGATGAACCTTCACATTCCCCTCTCTCCATTTTCTGAATGCCATGAAAACAGACAGAGTTTTGCACTGCAGTATAGATCACTATTAGAAAATAAATGTGATTTCCCCAATGTAAGGACAAGCCTCTTTTTATTTGGCAAAGGCCACCCAGGCAGGCACACAAAGGAAAAATGAGTAACTCTCACCCAGGGAAGGCACAGCCCTGCCCTGTTCTTCAATCAATATAAAATCCAAAGGCAGAGAGGAGCTCAAAACCAGCTCCCCTGTCTAAATGGAGCCAAGTTTTCTGACGTGTGAACTGAAGGGTGGGAGGAGAGGCAAAGCACACTGAGAAGTGTGCACACTGAAACTGCAGGGATGGGAGAGGACAAGGATTACTGCAAACTAAAGAGAGAGCAAAGACACTGTGATTCACATTCCAGTGGGGCTGGCAGGCAAGGGGACAGGCAACCCAAGGCAGCTGACAGCCCAGAAGGATTCCTGCCTCCCCATGCTGTGCAGGAACCCAGCGGTGCTTGGGCAGCAGATGCAGCCCAGCCTTGGAAGCACGGAGCTCTGAGCAGGCTAATGGACCCTAGCCTTGAATCCAGGCAAAAAAAAACCAAGATAAATTACCTGGAGCAGCAAATGCAAAGTCATGCTCTGAGGCAGACACATCCTGACTTTAAAGGATGTGTCAAACAGACAGATGGAGGCAGACAGCTGGGGAAGGTCAGAAACACTCAGACACGTGCCTGAGTTTTCCAGCTTTGCTTTCTTGGGCTGACAAGAGCAACTGGAGGTGCAGCAGAAAGATTTTTAGGAGTCTTCCTGTGCTGGGAAAGGCCAGGAGCCTGGTGCTCCTCTTCTGTGCTACCCAGCAAGCCAAGGAGAGAGAATTTAATAGAATAATTAATGCTGGAAAATATGTCAAAGACCATCAAGTCCAACCACCAACCCAGCACCAGCCACCATTTCCATCCCCAAACCATATCCACGAGTTTTTTGAACACTTCCAAGACTGATGGGACAATCATTTCCCTGGGCAGCCTGTTCCACAGTTTGACAACTTTTGGTGAAGGGTTCCCCTTAGCAAACCTTCCCTAATGCTCTCTGCACACAGAATCACCCAAGACTCCCCTGCCTGAGCTGTGCAGGGGATGTGCACAGATGTTTCCACCAGAGAAGCTGCTGAATCCTCCTTGCAGCTATTTCATTTTTTTGCCTAGCAGGGTGGTGGGGATTTGTTGGAACCCTGAAGCCTGGGAGTTTTGAACAAGGCAATCTGCAATTCTGATTTTTGCAGTGGGGATTAGGGCAGGCAGGACTGGCAGCAGCCCTCAGACTTGGATTCATCCGTGTATCCCAGCACCCATTAGAAACTGTCCCCAGTCACTGGGACCTCTCACACCAACCATGTCAGCCATGGTGACCAAAATTCCCCCTCTCCGCCTGGCATGAAATCAACTCTCTCAAGAAAAAGAAGCAGAAATGCCACGGATGGACAGGATCTCTCCACTTCTCCCTGCAACAGCCACTAACTTCAGTTTAATACATTGTCTGATGGGGCTCCATCTTCTCCATGGGCAGGGAGAGGGAAGGCAGAGCCAAAACTGAGAAAATGCCTCTAAATCCTCCCCCAGCCCCTGGAGACAGCACTTAGGGGCTGGTAACAAATGGGCTTAGTCCTCCTCTGACACAGGTTTAACTGGATGCATAAACATTGTGGAAGGGCTGGTATTTCAAAGTAATGTATCCAAGGATGTTTTAGTGCTGCTGTTTCCTGATCCACTCCAACAAAAATGTCAGGGTAAAATATCAGCCTGATTATTGTGAGCAACAGCTTTGTGTCACCTGTTTGTGATAGCTGAGCTGGGAATCACCAAGACACCCTCCAATCCTCTGATTTACTCTTAGGATTACAGGACTGTTTAGTTTGAAAAGCCCCTCAAAGATCAAAACCAATTATTTCCCCAGTACTGCCAAACCACCACTAACCCCTGTCCCCAAGTGCCACATCCACATAGCTTTTAAATCCCTCCAGGGATGGGGACTCCAGCACTTCCCCATCTCTGTTCCCTTCCCTCAGCCTGGATTTCTGCTTTGAGGACAAGAGCTGAGGAGTTTCCAAGAGGAAGGAGGGGGCTCCAGCTCATCAGGAGTTCATGCTGGTTGGAATCTCCTCATCCCAGCTCACAGAGCAGGCACAGTGTGCTGCCTTCCCTTTGAAACACACACTGGCCTCATTCCCAAGGGCACAGCAGCCTTGTGCTGGATGGAAAAAGGGGAGAGCACAAAAGGGTGGCAGCTCAGGAGCACAGGGCTCACACGTGTCCAGGTTTTGTGTCCCCTGGAAGGTGCCACGGACCAAGATCCCAGCACAGGGCTGTGTTGAAGAAAGAAGGAATATTAGGGAGACACACTCCCCAAAACACCTTGGAATTAAATGTGACGAGGAGCAAAAGCCATCCCTGATGTGCACTGTCCCCTCTTGGGAGCTGCTCTGTTGCTGTAACAGTGAATGCCACCCTGAACAGGCAGACAGGATCATCACTGCTCACAGATGGCATCCAGAATTCCCTTTGACAAGACAAACCTGATTAAATATCAGTCTGCTCCAGGATTAAGGTGCAACCATGAACAATCTCCTAGGTAAAAAGAAGCAATTCCAAAGGGAGTGCACATCCCTCACGAGGGACAGAAACCTAAGTTAGGCACAGATTGATGGTGGGAGCTTCACTGCTGCTTGGGAGAGGGAAGGGGAGCTAGCAGGGAACATATGGAACTGTATAAATTATTTGGAGCACCCAGAAAGACAGGAAAAATAATCAGCTCTGTTCCTGAGACTGCTCATTTGTTTCTGCAGCAGTCTGGAACCCAGAGCTTGCACGGCCAGTGCTTGGTGCCACAAAACTCCCACAAATTCCTGTGATGGGGCAAGGCCACTCTGGGACATGTGGGGAAGGAGAATTTGCTGGTTACCCTCCTCCTGTCAGCCTCTCCCACCTGGGATTCCTGTGCACTGTTAGCTTGGTGGCTCTCTGAGTTTTCCTTTGCAGGTGTGCACATGCTGCCTCCAGAAGGGGAAAAGGCAATGCCCAAGCACTCATTTAATTCCCCTCCTTCAAATCCCCACTCTGCCTCGTGAAACCAGAGGGGTCACTGGTGCAAAAACTCTCTGTGGTTTTGCTCACCACCTTTAAAGCACAGATGAGCCTTTCCAGGGTGATGAAGGAGATAAATGCATTAAAGATTAAAAGGCACTCTGATGTTCCAATGCCAAGAGCTGTAAGAGTACTTAAAATAGATCCATTTGGAGCAGCAGTTAAAGAACATATTACTAATTTCTGAGGCTCAGCTCCTGCCTTCCTAATACTGGTTATTTTTGCCCATAAAAGCATTAATCCTATCTTCCTGTAAAAATGACATTTCAAACATTCATCATCTTCCACTACTGTCCTTCTGCTCCTCTGCCTCACCACCATTAACCAGAGCATCTGTTATATGGTTTATGCAGTGTAATTTGTGACCACAGATCTGCAATACAATGACAGCTATTTTCTCTGTAAGTAGCTGCTCAGAGCTGCAAATATTTTTTTATCCATTACCTTAAAAAAAAAAAAATCACATTCCAAAAGTGTGTTTATTATGCAAGTGCCTTGTCATTACCTGAGAGAGTTTTTACGACCATCCATTATGGTAAGAACTAATGTCCTACCCACAAAAATACATGAAACACAGACATGCTTTATATTTTGGAAACTACATGTTGAGAATTATATTGTCACACTTCATAACTTCTTCCTAAACTGCAGTTTGCTTTTTTTTTTTCTTTTTTTTAATTTCTAAATCCTGCCCAGAGATGGTCCAAACTCCCCTGTGCACAATTCCTCCATGGGCAGATGGGAATCAAAAACAAATGCTGTGGAACCAGGCAGCTCAGGTGATTTGTCACAAGCTAAAACCCTGTGATGTGGTACTGCCATAAACAGGTGGGTGCAAAGAACAAACCAGTGGGTCAGCTAAAGAAAGGCAGACCTGGACAAAAATGGATTTAGGTTAAAGCAGAGAATGAAAAATAGTACCTAGCATACATAAAAGTCACCACAGAGAGTAAATTCAGGTGTAATATGGAACTGCAGGTTGATGAAGACAAAGGTGCAAAACCATGACAGCAAACATAAAAAAATTACATCAAGTGGTTCCTAAATGGAGAAAGAATAAAACACCAACTCCATACATTTCAAATGCACAAAGCAAGCTACTGCATGCCCCAATGTGGTAAAATTAAAGGCAATTTAATTGCAGTAAATTGTAGATGCCCTGCTGTTGCCTGCTGTGGATAGCAGGAGTTTTTCACCTGGGGATGTGGATGACTGGCAGGCACTAAGGCATCAGGAAACAGCTTGGAAGTCTGAGCCACCTTCCTCTTGGCTCATTCTTGTTAAATTAAGAACTCTCACAGAACTGAGAGAATAAATACTCCTGAGGACTGGGAGAAGCAATCACCAACAGAAGCAGAGGGGTTTGATCTCCTTGGAGCTGCACAGCAAAATCCACCTGCTCTAACATCCATGAGGAATAACTAAAGGACCTTAAACTGTCCACCAGGTTTGAACCCACCTCAACCAACTGCAGTTCTGGTAATGCCTCACACAAGAGGGAGCAGGGGAAAATCAAGTATTTTTATTGATTCTCTGAAAATTCAAGTTATACACCTCGTATTTGTGTTCCTCTGACACTCTCCAGACATTTAGTGTCTGCCTACACACACCAGCTATACAAAAATCAAAGAACAAGTGTAGACACCAAAGTCACAGAGAATGCAGAGAGGTCCAAAAGTGCTGCTCTGTCCTTCAGTGAAGGCAAAGCACTCAAACAGGACACCAAATCCCAAATCCTATCGAGACCTTGCTTCCCCAGGGCTGCAGGCTGCCAGGGTGGCTTTTGGAGGGTCAAATTCCATGTTATAAATGCAGAGATTTTCTCATTTTCTGCTTTACTCTGTCTATACACTGCTGGTTAGAGAGCCAGTTGATGGGCTGTAAAACTGTCAGTCTTGTTACTGCTGCTTACAAATGGCTTCTGCTCAGCTGGAGTTAATGCAGGACCATCTGACCGCCCAGAACTGACATTTTTAATGATTCTGTCCCTCCAGTGCCTTCTCATTGACCACTACAAAAATCCAAACTGTCTCTTGCTCTGCCAAGCTGTTTTGTGGATCAAGTTCCTTGTTCTTCAGGGATTTGCAGCATGTCAGGCATCTGAGCAAGCAAGCTCGATAATAACTGACCTGAGAACAGCTATTCCAACACTTCTGGGCTCTTCTGCACTATAGATTTGAGCCTTAAATGTCAAAATTCTGAAGGCTAGAGGACAGAAGCGTCCCCAGGAGAAAGACACGTGTGCGGAGTATTTTAAAAATGGAAAATGCCAACTGTAAAAGTTTGGTGCTTGGATGTTGTCCCCTCACCCTGTTCTCTGTTGGGTACTGTCACCTTCCTTCAGGTCTCCTTTTCCAGTGCTGCATCCCAGGTGAAGCAGAACAACTTCCCCTTCCAAACCCTGCCTAATTTACACAATAAGGGAAATTCTTCACATCTCAGCATTATTTAGGGAAGGAAGAGACACACAGAACTCTGCTGGGGATGTCCAGCAGTTACAAAGCAGTCCCCAAATAAAAAGAACTGGATTTTCAAAGATGAAAATCACCTAGAGGAAAACAGTTTCAAAGGAAAATAACCTGTGCATCCGTGCAGCAGATCTAAAGCTTAACAAGGCTTTTACAGTGAGCCTGGTGCTGCAGCAGAACTGTGGGAGCAGCTCCTTCAGCTTCCTGCCAGGTTTGGGGGATTTCTTCTGTTCTTAACAACCTTGTGTCCTGCTGTGTGTGCTTTTCCCACCTTTCCTGTTCTCCCAAGTACACTCCACAAGGAAGCACACAGCCAGGACCAGGAATGGACACAGAGTGTCCTGATGTGTGCCCATGAATCCAGGGCAGAAATTCTCACCTGGCACAAACTGGAGAGGGGAAGGGCTCCACTCCTGCAGAAGCAGCTCCCATTTCCCACTCACTCCCAGGAAATCAGCTCTCCCATCCCTTGGGCTCAGCTCCTTCCATGGCCTTAGGTTATCAGCGTGAGCTCATGCAAGTCCTTGGTTTTCTCAGAATCACAGAATCGTGGAATGGCTTGGGCTGGATCTTAAAGATTCTTTAATCTCCAATCTCCTCATCTAGTTCCATTTTGTTTGTGCCTCTAAAACATGAATAATTTCCCTTTCTCTTAGCAGCACTGCACCCTGCAGATGGGGAAGGAGCAGTGAGAGAGCCACTGAGGTCATCTGGACAGGAAAAGAATAAATGGCTCTTTCCATAAGAGTGTGCCTGCTGGAGTCAGAGGGGTGAGTCACAAGCAGAGAGGCTGATCCCACTGCATCCCCTCTCTTTTTGCCAGCACAGCACTGCACAAAGTCCCATCTAACTCCTAAAAATGAACTCGGCTCAGCCACAGCCTCATCCTCTCTCTCATGGATGTTTGCACTGACTGCAGCAGCCTAAACACAAAAGGCAATCCAAGCCTCTTGGATCTGGTGACTTCCAGAGAATACCAAAATCCTGCCAGTCCTTTAGTGCTCAGACTGAGCTCTGATCACTCTGATGCTGACACAGCTCACACTTCACAGGGGCTCCTCCAATGGGCATGGAAGTCAATAAATCATAACCTGGGGAGAAGAATTCTGCCTTTTACACCTATTTATTCCTTGTCTGAAACTTTTGGAAAGATGTCCTTTCCCCTGGTCACTGCTTTCTCACCTGCCTGCTGTACCAGAAATGCAACTCCTACCCTGAGCCTCTTCCTCCAGCAGCTGGAAATGCAGTGTGACTGCACTCCAGACCTGAATAAATCATGAGCTGACACAGAATAACCTCCTCTGTAACCCCAGAGTTCATGGCAAACATTGTCATATACAACAGCACCACATACCTCTTTCACCCAGCCTGCCAAAGACAACCAGAAACCCTCAAAAACTCAGAATTATTCCCCTCCCACAGCTCCTGTGCAGCCTGGTGGGACAGCAGGAGGTGTGAAACAGGCACAGCCACCACCCAACACTGTTTTTCAAGCAGGATTTAATGTGACAGGGAGGGAGCAGTCCTGCTGCAAACTCCATCTCCCCTCAAAGGCCAACCCCCCCACAGAGCTCTGGAAATCAACTGTGGGAGCCTGGGCTCCCACAATCAACAGTTCTTGAAACACAGTCTTGATTCAATTAAGGAAGCCAGCATCAGTAAAGCAGGCTGGAAACAGCATCACAGAGGAGAACCTCCAGGTTAAATCAGAATTAAGCATTCAGGAGAAGTGATAGAACTCACACAAGTATTTGTGATAACATATAAAAACTGTTTGTTTGTTTGTTTGGGTTTTTTTTATTTGATGAGTTTCTCAGAACAGCCAACTCTAACAGTCAGATATAAAGAGCTTCTGTCTAGATGTGGTTCAGCTCCCACAGATTCACCTGAAACATTCCCACTGTGTTTGACTGGGAATTGAGCATTCTGGGAAATGATTCCAGAGCCTTTTGCCAAGCTGGACAAGTTCCTTTCTAAGATCTCCCTTGTCCCACACCAGCTCTGACTTGCATCACATGGACCTCACACATGTAAACACTGACTGCTGGGTACAGTAAGCCAGTCCAGCCATCAAACACAGGGCTCTGTGCACAGCAGGAGTAAATTGTATAAAGCTTTATGGAGGCTTTGCAGGTTTGTCTCCACACTGCCAGCACGGGTTCCCATGGCTGGACCAGACACCTCTAAAAATGTCAGAAAAGTGGAACTCAAGACAAGGCTGCAGAATAGCAAACAGGCTGATGAGAAAATACCCAACTCCTTTGTCCCCACAGGACAAATATCCCTGCACCAACCCATCTTGGGCAAAGGGAACTGAAATTTCCCCAGGAATCTCACCCAAGAAGTTGTTCTGGTTTTTTTTTGTCCAACCTTGCAGCAAGACAACACTAAGGTCTGGGAATGAAGGAGTTTGGAGTATCCGTATTTTCCCCGAAATGACAACTCAGGTCACACTGCCTGGGACACATCCCAGTTCCACCAGTTGTCATTGGTGAGCTGTGTTTCCTCAGGAATGAACCTGCTTTGTGTTTAGTTTGAGAGCCAACCCATGCCTGGTGCAAGGGACTGTCTGATGCAGAGAGAGGAGCAGGAGATTGAAGGGTAAAGGAAGCACAGGCTTTTCTCTTACCCAGACCCTGGTTCTGCTGCTCCCACTCAATGGTGTCAGGAACCTGGTAGGACACCCCAGCCAGCTGGGCCACTGGGTTTTCCAGACCAGCCAGGGGCTCCTGGGAGGTCTCTCCTGGGAGGGTGAATCCTGGCAGCCCCGTGTCACCCTCCAGGCTTTCATCCATCAGGTCTAGGTCTTTGTCCTCCTCATCTTCCTCTTCCTCCTCTTCTTCTTCTTCCTCCTCCTCTTCATCCTCTTCCTCTTCCTCAGCCTCTGGCCAGGGGGACAGAAAAGAAACATCAGGAAACCAAGCAGGAATTTCAGAGATCTCTCCAGGTGAGCACCAGGCTGAGCTCCTCCAAAGGCACCAACCTGTGCCAGCTCTCTGACAGAGACACCCACAGGCTTCATTTGGAGGAGTTCACCACCACTGAAATTGCTGGGGAACAAAGAGATGTTGTCCCAGACTCTCAAATTAGTGGGAAATACAGTAATTTTTTGCTTCCTAGCAGCAGGGTGCAAACAAGGGTATGCATGTGTACCAACATCTGTAACTACAGAGCTCCCTGCTTGACTAATTACAGCAGATACCCATTTATTCCAAAACTGTCTGCACTGTTAACATATGGAAAAATAAGTATTTAAGCCATATTTTATCACTGGGATCTAAAATGGCAACACTGTGCTGGATCAAACCAAAGGTTTTTTCTGTCCACATCCTATTTCCAACCACACCTGGCTGCAGATGCTGAAGGAAGTCTGGAGCAGGACAAATACAGAGCCAGTCTTTCCACAGTTTCAGTTACCAAAGTCTCAGGGACATCCTATCCCAGAATTTGCATTGGAGCTATTTAATAGCTACTGATGGAGCCACCTACCAGGGAAAGATAATATCTGGAACAATGGTATGCTTTGAATTTCTCACAGTTAGTTTTTCAAGGCTGAGAATCAAAACAGCATTTCTGCACTTTCATTTAATTTACCCCAACTCTGCTCAGCCCTGTAGAAAAATTCCCTCCTGGTGCAGTCAGACTGGGAGAACCCATCAATCACCCTGCACCCAGGCATTAAAAACTAAAATCCAGCCAAATCACCCAATATTTGTTACCCAAAATATCCCTTCATTGCTGCTGTGGTTGTACCTTATGGGCCTGGATTAAATGCCTCCACAGGTTGGAAAACCATTTGAGATGAGAATATGAGAAACCAGTGCATGTTCTAAACCCACTGATCCACTGTGCTGTCCCATAGCATCTCCATCCCCTGTAATTCAAGGATTTGCTTCCAAACACTGCATGTTTTCCTCAGCTCACCAGACAAGACAATCCCAGCCACTGCCTTTCAGTCCTAGCCCTGTACTCCATACAAATGAGCTGCTGTTGGGATTTAGCTGCATCATCCTGCCAGAGCGTGGCTTTTGGTACCTGGAAAAATCATTCCTGCCACAATGACACCACACAGAGCATCTAATGGAGCTCACAGGGATGTAGTTAGCCCCTTAAATTCCCACTGCATTTTATAGGCAGTTTCTGTATTATAATGTGCTTGTCATTTAGAATCCAGATCAGAATTTTCTCTGTTAAAATGTGTGTTTTCATACAAAACACACAACTGTGAAGCTGAGAGTGGCACCTGGAGAGTGCTCCCAGGAAACCTGCAAAGATAAGTTAATGTAGGTCTTTTCCCTCTGCTGAGAGCAGCACAGCAATCAACAATCCCAAAACTCAGCAGAGCCTGAACAGCCAGAACAGTAGAGGAGGGGAACATGAACAGAGCTTTTCCCAGACCGGGTGGAAAAAACAACCAAGAAAGAACAAGCATTGGATTTTTATCTCTGAAAAAACTACTCTGGGACAAGGATTTGAGAAGCTGCTTGTGATTTTTAGCAGCCTAAATGCCACACACCTGCCAGGATGGAGTGCTGAAGCCACAGATAGCCATCTCCCTGTCTCCAGAGCCTGCAGGCAGCCAAGCTGAACACCCAAATTGAAAGTGCTGAGACTACTTATCACATCTGATGATCAGCAAGCTTCATCAATCACCACCCAGCCCCAGCAGAAAGCTCTGAGTAATGAGCTGCTTGCAGCACAGCCCTGCAAGGGGGAAGGAAAAGGCTCTCAGCTTGTTCCCTTCTCCTCTCTGCCTCATTCCTGCATCCCAAAGCAGCTTTTTAACCCCCCTCCCAAAACGCCAGCAGCTTGCCTTGCTGCAAGGTGCAGTGCAGAGCACCACTCGGTGGTACAGGGAGGAATCTACAATTCCAAAAAAACCCCAAAAAAACCAACCCACAAAGTTCCCAATGTGGGATTGCAGGAGCAGAGGCACAACAGGCAGCCGTGGGCAGGCTGCGCACGTTGGGAGTCTCAGAAGATGGGAAATAGAAGTGAGCAGCACACAGCTGAAGGTTTGTGCTTCACACAAAAAAATCCTACAAAAGTCATGGGTTTTTTTCTCCTAAATTGGCACCTTATGGCCTTCAAAAGGCCTCAGCAGCAGATTGAAAAAGAAAAAACTATTGGGAAAGAGTGAATACAGCAAGGAGTGAAAGGGCAGAAGTAATCCAGAGTTTCATGTGCAGTTGCAGCTCAATGTGAACTATTTTTGTGCGTCAAGGAATGGTTTAGCTTGGAAAAGCCCTCTAAGATTACTGAGTCCAACTGTTAATCCAGTACTAAACCCCAGCCCCAAGTGCCACAGCCACACATCCTTTAAATCTCTCCAGGGATGGGAACTGGGCAGCCTGGCACAATCCTGACCATCCTTTTGTTACTGAAATTTTTCCTAATATCCAACCTCAACCTCTCCTGGTGCAGCTTGAGGCTGTTTCTCCTTGTCCTATCATTTGGTACCTGGGGAATCTGTAGGGAAGTTTTAGGAAACAAATCTGAGATAAAAACCACACATTTTAAGCAGAGTTTTTGGGGTTTCTAGCTTTATTAATAGAAACACTGGGCTTTACCATGGGACTCTGAATGGATCCATTAGTGACAAGGATGAGATCCTAGAGGACGGGACTGTGCTTGCTCCAAAAGTGAGGTTTTTCACCACAAAACTACACATCCACAGTGACTTCTGTGTCTTAGGCAGGAGAAATGAGACCACCTCACACTCCCCTGTGAGGCATTTCCCTGTCCCAGCAGGAACCCACAACCTGAGGGAATCTGAAGCAGTTGGACAAGCACGAGCAGGTAAAAGCCTCAGACTCAATTTTTGGGGATGTGATGGCTTGAGAGAAGCTGGAGCTGAAGGCACTGAGCTCATAACCTTGCTGATGGCAATGGAGCTGCACCAGGGTTGCAGCTGAGGAAACCTTCAGTGAAGAAGGATGTTCCTATATTTAGATATTTTCCGTTAATGTTTGCAAACACTCGTGTTCCTCAGGAGAGCCAGGAAACCATCATTTGTCAGGTTGAACACACAGGAGAAATATCTTGCTGTGCCCTGAGCAGCAAGAGGGGCACAGTGGAAGGTGACAGATTCACTCAGAGACACAAACTGAATTCTAAGTGCAACAAAAACAATTACAAAAACTAAAAAGGAAAGAAGTTTCAAGGCAAAAGCTGGAGTTGTCATTTGCTCTGTCCTTTCCCTTCCCAGCCTCTCTCACACCAAACTCAGTGGATAAAGATGTCTAAATGATAGCACAGAGGATTGCTGTGATCCTTGACAGTTTAAGCCCTGATTTTAAGTGGTGTTCAGTGCTGCAGGGTCCCTCCTCTGTGCTAACAACACCATGTAAATATGTAAATAATGCTGTGTAAACAACAACAGGATTAGGGATGGGGGTCTGTGGCTCCCATCTCCAGCCAGAGCAGGAGGGAGAGGCATTAATAAACCTCTGCTACGTGCTCTCTCTCACTGAGGTTCACTTTCCACACTGCTTTTGTGATCACAGCTGACTGTCAAGGCAGGAAGGCCTTCCTAGGACAACTCTTTATTATTAATGTGTTGCCTTCACATGATCAGTCATAAAGTCACCACCCCATAGCTCCAAAATGCTGCCAGGAGCCTTTGACAGCCTGGCAGGAGAGAGATGATAGGAAGGTGGAGAGGCTATCAGCAAGGAAAGTGCAACACACCCAGGCACAGAAACTCTGCCAAATATCAGGGTAAATCCCCCTGGGATGAGTTCTGCCAAGCACAGGCACCTGCACAGCAAAACCATCAAGGTCTTTGCAGTAGTGTTGCCTTTAATGCTCTGCTCTGGGAAAAAAAAAAACAAATAAAAAAAAAAAGAAAAATCAATCTCTTGGGGAGTTTCAGCATCCAGGCAATTGCAGAGACAGGGAAAGGGACACTTGGAGGATTGCACTGTTGGGTCAGATCCTACCACTCAAAGCAGGATAACAACCCCACACACTGAAGCTTCAGGAGAAGAGGAATTTACACATCACAGAAACATTAAGGTTGGAAAGGCTCTCAAATTATCGAGTCCAACCATCCCCAGCACTGCCCAAGCCACCACTAACCCATGTCCCCAAGTGCCACATCCACACCACCACTCTTAAATCCCTCCAGGGTTGATGACTCCACCACTGCCCTGGGCAGCTGTGCCACTACCTGACCACCCTTTCAGTGATTAAATTTCACTCCAATACCCAATCTAAATCTTCCCTGGGGGAACTTCAGGTTGTTTACTCTTGTCCAAAATGCAAGGATTTCTTCCTAAAACAGAAAAACCATCTCCAGCAGCATTCCCCTACAAATTGTTCTCACACTGGGGCAGGCTGGAGAGTCAGTGTAGCAATACCTGTAGACTGTTCTAAAGGAGGAAAAATACCCTAAATGCTGCAGAACAGCTCTCCTGCCCCTGGGTGTACAGGTGTTGGAACCAACCAGTATAAAAGTCAAGACAAGAAAGTGGTGATTTATCAAGTGAGGGCAATCAAATCAGTCCAGGCTTAATGACCATGACCTGTGAGTGGACAGGGCAGAACAAGGCAGATGAAGGCAGATAAAAAGTTTACAGCATCTCTTAGCAAAATGCTTTTCCCAAGAAAAGGTCTGTGGGCCTAGGACTTTTTCCAAACCACAAAAAAAACCCAAACAAAGAACAAAAAAAAAATCACCAGCAGAGATAAACACCAGCAGCCCTTTCCAATGAAAATGGAATGATTTTTTTTTTTTATTTTTTTCCAGAACCATTTAATTCAACCCCACTGCCTGGGAATAGAACAACCAACAGGCCAAGAGGTAACAGAACATTTGATTTCAGCTTTATTTTCTAGACAACCCCAGCATGGATCATCATAGATGATGTGCATGGGGGAGCAGGTCTGTTATCACAGCAAACAGGCTCCAGGGCACCAAGGTTTTAACTCAAGTGAGGACCAAGAGGAGCCAAAGGGAGCATGATTGAGTCCACTCAGCTCAGTTCTAGTCTGAGCTCCTGCAGCACCCTGAACAAAGCTCCCAAAAAAGCCCCATGAGCAGCACCTGCAGAAAATGCTCCTTGCTGCCACATCCCTGCTTATCTGAACTCACCTCCCTTGAGCCATGAGGGTAAACTGCTTAATCCCCAGACTCAAACAAACAGAAACTCATTAAAAACTTTCACTCACACAGCCCAATTACACTTCAATAATAGCAACTGTGGGGGTTTATCTGTTGTTTTCATTCAAGCTTGGAGATAAGCATGGGAAAAGCTACAACATTAAAGTGATATTGAAGTGAACTCTTATTTTTTGGATAATGAAAATTCTAATTTAGTTCAAAATTTAAACAAAGCCTGGTCAGAGCAGGAACCAAGGTGGGTCAGATTAAGAAATGTCATCACAAAGAACAGAGGTGGGGGTGCTCAGCCTGGAGAAGGGAAGGCTCCAGGGAGACCTTGGGGATTCTTCCAGTGCCTAAAGGGGACCCAAGAGGGCTGGAGAGGAAATTTGGAGCAGTCCATGACAGGACAAGAGGGATGGCTTCAACAGAGGGCAGAGTTAGATTGGAGATTAGGAAGGAATTCTCACCCAGGAGTGGAGTGAGGCCCTGGCTGAGGTTGGACAGAAAAACTGTGGATGTCTGTATCAAACACTTCCAGAAGAGAAGGAAGCAAAAAAAAGAAAAGTTCAGTTTGATACAAAAAATTGTAACTTTCTTTTTTTTTTTTACCATTTTCTGCTACAAATGAGAATGAGGGATGAGCCAGCACCTGCTGGGAAGAAGATAGAGGTCAACACAGAGCAGTTCCCATTTCAGTGGTAGCAATAAACAAGAAGCAAGAGAAAAGTGTGTACCAAAACCATTTAATAATTCATTCTGGATGTGCTTTGTTTTAGGTCTTCTGTTCCTTGCCAATTTAGTTGATATCCAAAGAGCTGGTGAGGAATTATAATATCTGGCTAGTTAACCATGCTGGGTTAAGTACCTGTTTTATTTACACCTCTGCATCCTAATTTAAATTTTTAACAGGGTTGTAGAGATTTAATGAGGCAGATCTTAATTCATACAGTTAAGGTTCAAATAGCAATCCCCTTCAGAGCCTTAATTTCTGGGAAAAATACCCTTCACAAAAAAAAAAAAAAAAACAACAAAAAAAAAGTACCTTGTACTGTGACACAGCTCAGAAGAAAAATGGGGAGTTGAAGCATGTTGTATAAATTTATGTAAATAGCTAAAAGTTCTGAAGTATTCAGGAAGAATTTCTTCACAGAAAGGGGGTTTAAACATTGGAAGGGGCTGCCCAGGGAGGTGGTGGAATCACCATGACATGGTCTGGTTGATACAGAGGTGCTTGGTCAAAGCCTGGATTCAATTCTGAATGTCTTTTCCAACCTAAGCTGTTCTAGAGCACACAAAATAGTTCACAGCAGGCTGCAAATGCACATGAAACTCCAAATTCTGCCAGCTGAGAGCCATCCTAATTAATTGGGAGCACTCCACACTCAAGAGCTGCTTGGTTAAGGCCTCCCCCTCTGAGGAACTGGTTTTAAGCTGCCCATTTTCAGATCTATTGGCTGTTCCTGACACCACACAACAGGCACAGCAGTTCCTGCTTCAATCACAGCTCTGAGCACCCTCCTGACCCCTGTGAGCAGCAGGGAGATCAGACTGCAAGAAGGAATTCCTCCCTGGGAGGGGGCTGAGCCCCTGGCACAGGGTGCCCAGAAAAGCTGTGGCTGCCCCTGGATCCCTGGAAATGTTCCAGGTCAGGCTGGATGGCATTTGGAGCAGCCTGGAGAGTGGAAAATGTCACTGCCCAGGGGTTGGGGTAAGGAGTTTTGAAGTCACTTCCATCCCAACCCATTCTGTGATGCCACAATTCCCTGCTGTCCAGGAACCAAATCCCGACTCTGCAGGGCCAGATACAGACTCACCCTCACCCACAGCACCAGGACCAGGGTCTGGTGTGCTCTACCAGCAGGATTTTGCAGAAGAGGGAGCATGGCACAAGTCCTGCCCCTTCAGAGAGCCCCACCTGCCAAATGCTGCTCTGTGGGGGTGTGCAGTCAGCTCTGCCAACAGCACCGAGGCAGATGCTACAGCACAGGAATCAAGTCAAAAAGAAACGTGGTTCCTTTCCCAAGAGTCACTTCTTGAAAGGTGTTGGGAGGCTCACAGTGGTCCTCAGTAAGGCACTGGAACCTGTAGATCTTTGTACCCCGAAGCCCTACAGAGAAAGCTGCAGTGCTCAGCTTGCTAGAGAGACATACAAATGCTAGGCACAGAGACAAAATGCATAATCAATTCCCCCAGACAAGCAAGCCTTATCCTCTGCTGTGTCCTGTCCCCATATCCTATAATCCCTTTATAGGATTTCTGACTAGGAAGGGCAAGTGGAACCAAACTCACCACAGAGTCAAGGCAGGAAGATATTTGTTACCCAGTTCATCTCTCCAGAGTCCACTAAACAGGAGGATAAGTTCATCTAGACATATTTTCATTTTGTCTGTGCAATTTGTTTTTTTTAAAACAATTTTGCATCCGAGCCAAGCAGGTGAATAGAGAGATGCAATTAACCACAGGCAGTTTGGCACAGATGGTCCCCAAGAAACAGAGGGAGCTGAGCAGCAGGGGTTCATATTTAATGATGAGCCAGGCCTTCAGAGAGGCAAGGCAGCAGAACCCCACTGAAGGCAGAGCTCACTCAGCTCCTTGCACTTCTTCCAACAGGGATCCTCAAGATGCCTCATTAGGGACCCAATCACGTGCCTGCAACGTCATCCCCCAAAAATCTGAGTATCCTGGGCTGGAGCTCCATGGAGCTTTAAAGGAAAGCACCCCCAAGCATCTTGGATCTGGCAGCACCTAGATATTATGACAGTAAACACCAGGAAATGTAATTTTGGGAGGTAAACTTCCAAATGCCACTCCACCAGGAGGATGTGATACCCCTCCAGTTGCCATTAAGCAGAAAAAGATGTTGAGAGCAGAACAGTAGCTCAAACTTTCCTTTGTGTTTGACTGGGGCAGCACCATCCCCAGGCAGAAAGCCTTTCCCCAAATGGTAACTGTCCCATTTCACAAGATGTGGATTTGTGATCTTCAGCACCAGGAAACTTCTGGCTCCCTGCACAAAGGTCTAGGCTGAGCTGAAGAGATTTAGACCATAAAAGCTGTGCCAGTTTCAAATCCACACAGCACCAAGAGCCCCATGTCCATTGGAGGACCTGCAGAGCCAAGAAACCCAGATTTCCACCTGAGGCCTCATCACTGAGGGCACCTGGTCCCACATTTGCCTTTGGAGGAGCCCAGAACAGAGAAGACAGTGCAGTAGGAATCAAAGAAAGTTGCATCACTCCTGTACTGGAGCAGAAAGACTTTTTTTTTTTTTTTTTTAAATGCCTGTGCAGAAGGTCTCATTAAATTGAGAGAGACCAAAGCTCAGCTGAAACTGAAATCCCTCTTATCTTCCCATGCAGAAACCCAGGCTTCTAAAGGAGATCCCAGAGGGCTATAAAACACTTTAGCCTCCTGAATCACACTGCTCTTGCTAAGCAGAGACCTTCTTTCCCAGCCTGAAATAAGAGGTTTTCCCTGCATACACAACCTTTCCTTCCCCTGCTGCCACTCTCCCATTAGCACCACATCCCTGCTTTGCCAGAGACATCCAAGATCCGTCCTGGCAAGGGGAGAATGCTGCAGTTGGAGTCCCAGGGAGCTCAGGGAAGGCTTCAAAGCCAGCAGCAAGCCAGGCACATGCAGTGGGGAAGACTCCCAAGTTCTGCTGCCCTCTAAATTGAACAGGAGTGAGAGTTATTGCTTCCTGCAGAGAAAAGATGCTGATGAGCTGTTGTCTACAGCACCCCACCTCTCCTCAGAGGAGAAATACCATCTGGCAATGCCACCCCTGGAGAGCTGCCAACCTTTGCAGTAAAATACTAAGGCAAGAGAAGGTCAAGATAAAGGAAGGGGAGCAAAAACAGGCAGAAAGATTAATTCCTGCCAGGTGGTATCAGCCCAGACACTGGAGCACAGAACTGGATGGATGAGCAAGCAGAGAAGAGTTCAAGCAAGAAAAAAAAGCACAAGAAGCAGCTCTCTGCAGGAAAATAGTGGGTGAGTGAATAGAAGGCAGAGCAGAGCTGCAGGGTCTGCTTTACCTCAGAGCTCTGCAGTGGATGCACACACCAACATCACAGGTGTGCAGAGCCAGACCCTGCTGCAACAGCAACACCACTGCTGCTCCCCATCCAGGAAAAACCCACCCCCATCCACCACTGGAATTTCAGGCACCCTCCAGGACACGCTCACTGCTTGCTTCCTGTGCCTCCTGGGAGAGGACAGGCTGTCCAACAGCTTTATTGGGAACAGTAAGGGGTGCACACAGGTGAGAGGCAAGCTGGGGGCTGTCAGGGCAGCTGGGGCACTGCACAGGAGGCTCCCTGCCCCTGGGGCTCAGAGGTACCTTCTGACTCCAGGCGGTCCAGCCCGTAGGTCACGGCCGTGCTGCTCCTCCTCTCCGAGGGAAGGGCTGTTCTCCTGACAGAGGAGGCCACTGAGGCTGGGGTTACCAGCACCACAATTCTGCTGGATGGCTCCTCTGTCTGTGCAGCTGGGCTAGAAGACATCCCACCAGGGGCTGGGACAGCCTCACTGGTGAGCAGGATCCCGTCTGTGAGATCTGCAGAAGACAGGAAACAGCAACCATTCAGCTTAACAGCACTTCAAAACCCAAGAAACTCCTTAAAAATTTAACTCAAAGAAAGTTCCTCAACTTTTGCTTCCTTTGAGACTCTGCTGTAATGAAACTGCTCCTCAAGGGCAGCCAGCAAAGGAGGTTTCCCTTAATGAGGGGGAATCCTTAAAGGTTTTAATTCCATTGCTTTAAGGACTACTCATCACCACACCCTTGCAAGATCAGAGCACCAAGACACCAGCTGAAAACCGAGCCAAGTGACAGATCTAATAGTTCATCACGAAAGATAAAAGTTGGGTGAATTCGTAATTAAATCCCAGAAGCAAATTCAATTAGTGGGAACTGCCAGAAGAACCTTCTCCCCCCCTTACAAACAGACCCTAAATTTAGAGAAACAATGCAAACTGCTTTTTTCTTTTGATGCCCTGCAATACAAGAATTGCCAGAAAAAGCTGCCCAGCAGCATTTTCATTACAATGGTCCCCACTACTGCAGAAATACACTCCAGCTCGAAGTCTGAGGGAACCCTTGCTACACTCCTGCCAGAAGACAGGCATGTACCTGCCAAGGTGACACCAACCCAGCAGGCAGCAGCTACACAAACCTGACTGCTTAAAGCATTTCTGTATGAGCTACATCAACTGAGAAAAACCCTCCATTCCTCAGGGAAATGAAAATCACTGCAGGCTCCCACACCCAAGGGCTTGCCAGGCTCTTGCAGGACAGCGTCCTTCCCCCACCACTGCTCACCATGTAATCCTGCTAAAACATTTTCATCCTCAGGACTGAGCACCAGCAACGTGGGACTGCCTTGGGTTCCAAAAACAAGAACCCTCCCTCCATAAAGAAAAAAATAGTTTAAGTGTCTAAAGCCAAAGGCAGCTTACTAGCAAGGACAGATATGGGGCTTTTATGGTTTGAGGCTTTTTTTTTTTTAACCTCTACTCTACTAATTTGGGGCAAAAATCCATATTCTGGCAAATTCCAACGTGGTGGATCTCATGGAAGAGGCAGAGAGCAGTAGCAGCCCAGGTTTAGAGGCAGAGGGCAACAGGTTAGCAAAAAAAAAAAAAAAAGGTCACCTAAAAGAGGGTGTTGCATTGAGACTGGAATGCCCAGGCACTGACACTGATTTCAGATGCACCATCCCATCTAGTGTGGAAAGGAGTCCTGGAGGCAGAATCCTACCTTCTGCATCCACAGGGCTCGCTGCAGAGGAAGCAGCAGCTGTCACCAGCACCTGGGTGGCACTGGGAGCTGTCAGCACCTGGGTGTCCTCCCCACTGTTCTCCTGGGGAAAGCTGGCAGCTCCTGCTCCCTGCGTGGCACCAGGCACCTCTGCCACAGCTGGCACAGCAGCATCAGCCTCCTGGGCAGCTGTTGTCACCTCCTGGGCAGCTGCTGTCACCTCCTGGGTAACACCTACAGCAAGAACACGTGTCAGGGCAGGCTCACAGGACAGCTGAGCATACATCTGAAGCAATACAAGAGGAACAGAATTCCATGCATTAACAATTCCAGAGGCACAGTGCCAGCAGCAGGTCCAGCCTTCAGTGACCAGCTCCCACTGAAACCTCAGCTGTGCTGGAGGGTTTATTTTTGTTGCACAAGTCTCACAGTGTTGTTTCCCCAACATCTGGGAAACAGCAGAGAGGGAACCTGCTGACAAGTCAAGTGCTTATAAATTAATCTAGAAATTCATCAGTCAGGTTTCAGCACCAGCCTGCAATTAGCTTCCCTTCTTTTATGGTAAAAATTAGGTCTTTTGGATGCAGTGAAGAAAAATCACCCTTTTGCATCTGCAGCCAAAGAGGAAAGACTAAAGATACCAAGCAATTAAAAACCTAGAAACACGTCATTGCCCAACACCTGACCAGCCCTTTTTTTTTTAGCATTTCCTTTATATTTTAAGCACTAAGCAGAAATACTGTCATGAGGCTGAAGGTGCCATCTCTGGAGGGATGTGCAGAGCAAGGTGCCACCATCAGCCTGTGGCAGGCTGGCCAGGAGTTCTTCATGCAGGGAGAGCTGGGACAAGCATTGGACAGCTACAGCCTGGCCACAGCTTCACTGTGCGGTGAGGAGACACCACCAGGAGTTTGTTACAAAGACCAGCACAGACATCTGAACCTGAGCACCTTTGTAAAGACATTCAGGACATCAGTGGCTCACAGACTGCTGGTACAGTTCACTTTAAATCCCAGAAATGAGAGGCAAGTGTCTTTAACAAGCAAGTTTTACCTTTCCATGAACTCTGCAGAGCAGGAGAGAGCTCGGGCTGGATATCTGTCACCACAGCAGCCTCTGGCTGTGACGGAGGGATGCTTTTCTCCTCCTCTGCTGTGACTGCACTTATGTTTTCCAGCGAGCCAAGATCAGCTGTGTCTGCATCTGACAGGTTCCCTGTGTGGAAAGCATCACTGCTGCCTGTGGAAGTTGCTGGCAGCTCCTCCCCTTGCGCTGGCACCGTGCAGTTGCTCTCCTTGGCAAGCTCAGGTGCTGGTGGAGGGGACACTGGGGAGGGCACTGCTCTTGTGGCATCCTCTTCCTCCTCCACACCTTGCTGGGTGATCTGGGATGGTTCTGTTGTCCCCAGCTCCTCTGTCACCTTCTCGTGAGGCATGCTTCCCCCTCGGCTGATGTCCCCCAGTTTTGTGTCATCCCAATCAGGTGGCACAGTGGCCATGGCAGGGATGGTGACAGTGCCAGCCGTGGTGGGCAGCTCCTGCTGTGTCACACCTGTCCCTGCTTCTGGGGGAAGGAAGGTCTCAGTAGCCACAAGGGGATGTTTGGCAGCCACAGAGGTTGGTGGAACCAGGGATTTCAGAGGGCTCCCTGTGCGATCTCTCAGTATGTCCAGCTCAGAGGTCACCCCTGCAGTCTGGGGAGCTGGGGTCACAGGGTGGTCACTCGCTGCTTCCCAGCTGGGAGAGCTGGGGGTCAGCGTGGGCTGGGGCACAGCTGAGGGCTGGGAGCTACTCTCTGCCTCCTCCTCCTCCACAGTGCTCCCAGAAAGGGGGTTTGCTGAGGGGCTGGCAGGGCTGGGCTCCACTGCCACACCAGCCTCTGTTTTGGCCTCACCAATGGCACCACCAGACTCCTCCTGGACTGGGGGGCTCAGCGTGGTCACAGCTGTGGTCAGCATGGCCCTGAGTGCTTCATCCTCATCCAGCTGGGGCTCAGTGGGAGCCAGCTCCTGCTCAAGCACAGCAGGCAGTGTCCCAGCAGAGGAGTGACCCTCCAGGCCCTGGCTGGCAGGGAGAGCTGCTTCTGCAGTGGAAGCTTCATCCAGAGCTGTCCCAGACGGCTCTGCTGACACTGCACATGGCTCTTCAGAAACTGGCTGCTCAGAAGGGCCCAGGTTTTTCAAGTCCACCATGCCTGTCCTTTCATCTTCCAGCCCGTTCCCTGCCCAGGGGCCGTGCTGGACCTTTGTCACATCCCTCTCCTCCAGGGGCTGAGCGAGGCATGGCAGGCTGGAGGACAGGAGCAGGATGCTGCAGGTGACCACACAGATATTAAATCCTTTTGATCTCCTCATGGCTGACAGGAGACGTGTCCAGAAGCCTGTGAGGCTGATAAATCCAGAGACCTAGAAGGGAAAAAAGCAACCAAGGTGACACATACCCATAACCAACCACAGACCTTAAGAAACTGGGAGACCAAGACTATGGCCAGCTGTGAGCAGACCCTTCCTACACATTCCATGCAATGAATTCCCCCACCTGTTTTACTGTTCTCAGCCTGCCCTACCTGAAGATGCCAAACAAAACCAAATGTTGAGCTGCAGCCCAGGACAGACCCTGCCCAGCTCTCACCCCAGGAGCAGTGCTAAGCTCTACCCAGCAGGCATCAGACCTGCAAGCAATGGTGTGGATCAACCAGTTTGTCCTGAACCAAGACCCAGAATTATTCTTGTCAGCGCCATGAAGCCCCCAGTTTGTTCTGGCCAGCTCTGCTCTGTGCATTGGCACAGGAGGAGACCAAGGAACCTGCACTGAGAACAAGATGGGTCTGTGGGGGACAACACAGGACCAGAGGCACACCAGGAGGCTTTAGGGCCGTCTCACATCCTGGATGAGCTCCTTGGCCCCACAGAGGAGGTGACAGCCCAGACAGCAGCACTGCTGCACTAGCACAGTGCCCGTGCTGCACTGCACCATGGAGGCACTTCCAGAGGGTTTTATGCCCAGAAATCACTGTGTGAGCCCAGAGCTTCCAAGAGAACACTGAACCTGGAGCCCAGCAGTGATCCAGCCAGCTGGATCCTGCCCTTGGCAAGCTCTGCTGCCTCCAGGCACACAGCTCCAGCTCCCAGCCACCTCCCTGGGGCACATGTCTCAGTTCTGGGCTTGCTCCATCACTCCAGAGCAGGACATCCCACCTAATGGGACTCACTGGTCACACAACAAACATCCCTCCGCCACACAGCACAGCTGGGTGGTTTCCTCCTCCTCCCAGCTCCAGGAGGCAGCTGGCCAGGGGCACAGCCAAGCTCTGTGGTAAGGGCTCCCAGCCAGCAGCAGCTTCTCTCCTGTGTCACTCCAGTTGTGGGGCCCTCAACATGAGAAAGACCTTGAGCTGTTAGGATGAGTCCAAAGAAGAGCCACCAAGCAGATCACAGGGCTGGAGCACCTCTGTCACAGACACAGGCTGAGAAAGCTGGAGAAGGGAAGGCTCCAGGGACACATTGCAGCCTAAAGCAGCTCCAGGAAAGCTGGAGAGGGACTTTGGACAATGGAAGAGTGACAGCAAGGAGGAATGGCTTTCACCTGACAAAGAGTAGGTTTAGATTAGGTATTAGGAATAAATTCTTTACTGAGGGTGGTTAGGCGCTGGCACAGGGTGCCCAGAGAAGCTGTGGCTGCCCCTGGAAGTGTCCAAGGCCAGGCTGGATGGGGTTGGAGCAGCCTGGGACAGTGGAAGGTGTCACTGCCATGGCAGGGGGTGGAATGAGGTGAGATTTTATCATTCCCAAGTGAGCTACTCTTCCCTTTGGGCTGCAGGAATAACAAATACCAGCAAGGAAAGTGGTTGGGGCTGTCAAAACCACCCCTTATCTTCCAAAGAGCAACAGCCACCCTCACTGCTCATGGGCACCAGAACAAAACCCTACACTTGCCACACTCCTCATTCCCCCACCCAAACAACACATCCAGAAGTATCACTTTGCATTTGTGCCCACAGAGCAGAGTCACACAGCTCAGAACCAACCACTGCAGGCTCCAGCATCTGGCTGAGCCTTCAGGGCCTACTGAGTCACTTTTTCCATTCTCCCTGAAGCCTCATCCCAGCAGTTTGAGCTGCTAGAATAATTCCCCATCACAGGCCACACACATGCACCAGGTGCTCAGGGACAAGCAGAAGCCACCAAAGTATTTCTTAGCATCTTCTATATCTGAAGGATTGGTGGCCACCCATCTATTTTCTCTATTCCCCCCTCCCCTCAAAAAATAGCTGAAAATTGACAACATTTAGCTCTTCTTCCAGGCTAATCCTTTATGCACTTTTGTAATTAAAAAGCACTAAGAATACATTATGCAAGTTAAATTGTTAGTGCCTAACCACATGCATCTGCCTTGCCATGCAGCTGAAGATAAATCATGATCACCTCAACATCCCTTTAGCAATGTTAAGAGCAGGCATATTGAAACATCAAGAAGTTGGTTATTTTCTATTTAAAAAAAAATAGTTTGGCTTTAAATCCAGCTTCTCAAGGAGTCAGGAGCATTTAGGTGGCACAAATGCTTTCAGCAGTGCTTAAACATGAACACAACTCCAGCTGCACTTAGAAAGCATTTCTCTTGCAGTCACATACATTATACATATGTATACACACATCTGTACAGATATTTTGTAGCTTTCTAGCTCTCTCTAGGCTCTCAAATAGCCCAAGACATTCAGAACATAGTTAGCAGAACAATAAAATACTCATCTCCTCCCAACAAGCTTACTCCATCTTTACTAGAACCTTTCTTCCTTCTGGGTGGGTAGATAACCTGGGCACTCAATACCAGCCTGACAAAAAGAGTTCCTGGGGTCCTTCAGGCAGCTTCATATTGTTTCTACCAATCTGAAAAGCCCTGCTGGTCACAATCCCACATTCCCATAGAGTAAAAATCATATTGAAGAGTTATTTGCTCAGGAAATCCACAACAGCCGATGTAAGCTAACCCAGACCTTCACACTCAGTGAAAGCAGGAGATAGTGGCACGGAGTTTGCTGCAGGATAATGGCACAGGTCCACACTTCAAAGAAGATTAGTCAGGGCTTAAGATCTACTTAGCTTTAGGAAGAGGCTGGATTAGAGAGTGTATGAACAGCAGTGACCTGGCTATCTCCTTAAGCAGAGCTTGACACCTTGCTGAAGCACTCCCACTGAATGCAGAAGCTGCAGGTAACCTGGCTGCAGAGCAGTCTGTTCCTCAAGCTGCACAGAGTCACACATTTATCCTCCCATCTGGCTATTTTTATAGCCAGCCTGCTCTCCAGCCCCAGCCAGGCTGGAGCACACTGACCAAGCACCTCCTCTGGAGTAAGCCTGAGCTTTTCTGTTACCAGCTCCAAGGTAGTAACTCAATATTTCATGCTGCAGGAACTCCTTGTCCCCAGATTTCACCTGAGCTGAAGCCCTGGAGGCAGCTGCCAAGCACTGGCCAGGCTCTCAGTGGAAAACTAATCCTTGCTTCCAATAGGAAGCACACACTGAGGGCAAGAGACAGTGCCAGCTACTTCCCCTGCACTTAATGACAACAAATCCCAGGAGATGCAGCTCCTCCAGCCGCAAAGGCAGCACGACTGCAGGCAGCCAGGGAGCTTTATCTTTAGCATGGAAAAGAATAACTTTTCCTTTAACACCTGGCAGACTGGAAAATTACACAAAGGACTGCTAGGCTGAAAACGGGGGCCAGAACTGGGCATCTCCAGGCGCTACCCACAAGAATAAGAACCATCTACCTTGGTGGGGAAGTCAGGAAGCTGAGGGACAATAAATATAAATTGGTCACCAGCTGAAGCAGTCTCAGACTCAGAAAGATCCAACTGAGCCAGGCTGCTTGCCTGCTCCATCCAATTAGCACTCGCAGGAGTTATTAAACCATTAACCCCCTCTGAATTCTGGAGTCTTGTTTGAGATCAGCTTTTGAGGAGCACAACAAAAGCCAGCTCAGAAGGAGCCCCAGCCTGTTATGGTCACTCCAGCAGGGCAGGCTCGAAGGAGACCAGCCCAGAGCAGAGCAGATGTCTCTCCTTCAATAGCTGCCTCTTGCATGGACCAGTGGTTTGTGGAGACATGCTGCAAAGGATTAAGCTCCCCCTCTGTCCCAGCTACTTCCTCAGAGCTTTTTTTTTTTTTTTTTTTTTTTTTTTTTTTAAAGAGTTTCACTCAGCCAGCTTACTTATAGAAAACAAACCCCTTCCCAACTGAAAAAAAAATTAAAAATTAGCTGTTATTTTCTGTCTTTGGCAAATTATGGCTATATTTCTACCCAAATTGTTGAAACAGGAAAAAAGTATCAAGTTTTAAACTCGTTTGAATTAATAACTCTGCTCTAACAATTCCTCTGACATAGGGAGGGCACACACACTCTGCATGCATCAGAGAGCAGATGAACGGGTCAGCCCCAGACAAATTTGCCTTTGCAAAGAGCTTCTCACACCTCCCAGCACAAAGCTCGGTGTCAGCCTGGGCTGGCAGAACAGTCCTGGGTGTGCCCAGCTCTGCTATTCACCTGACAATTCATAAGGGAGCCGCACAAAAAAACCATCTGCAAATTTTTTAATGTGAAGATTTAGCCAAAACATACAAGTCAAACAACTGCCAGCCGTCAAGTGCTCTGTTACAGGGTGCTAATGTATGCCATCCAAGCCTCATTACTTGTGCTGAATACAAAAGGCAGCAGATAATACACTGCAGAGCTCCAACTCCTACTTTTGTGCACAAGCCGAGAAAAAACGCCTTCATCTCATCCTGCTTTATGTTCTTGCCCAGTTCAACCCAGTGAACTGGGGAGCTGATGCCCTTCCAGCACACACTTCGGGGAAGCAGACCTCGAGCAGCTCAACCCCTTCCAAGAGCTCCGTGAAATCCCAGCAGTGACACCACTCTGTGCCAGCCACCAACACAAAGTCAGGTGAGAAAAATTATGTCGAGACAAGCACACGCCAGAGGGGCACATCCTCGCCTACCCTTGAGGATGCATCCTTAAAAGCAAACAAACGAGATATTAATATTCTGTAAGGCCAGCTTCCCACCAGTCCCACTGAGGCACCTTAATACATAATACATCACCTCCACTTCCAGCCTCAGCGTTCCAGCTGGAGCTCTTTGAGGAGCCAGAGACATGACATGTTTTAGGCATTATTCCCCCAACCACCACGCGATCATTCGCTTTGTTCAGAACAGCACACGGACCACCTATGGAAATCCCTACTCGGATTTGCAAGTAAAAGCCGCACAGTTCTCCGTGGCTTCTGACCCGTGCCAGGTCTCCAGCACCACAGAAATCTCAGGTCTGCCACATTCCTGAGGGATTAGGATGGGGAGGAGGGGGGTGGTGAATGAGGCCAAAGGGTGCAGCAGTTTTCAGGCACAAGGACAGAAGCGCTGCTGCCCAGCCAGCCTGGGAGCAGAGGGACAGCGCTCGGATTGCGAGCGGAGACAAACGCTCCACAATGCCAGCATCTCACAATCCCAGCGCTGATAACAGCACCGCACACGGCAGCTGGGGATCGTGGGTCCCTGCAGGTGAAGGTTTAAGAGCAGATTAAATGCACCTTGGCAGGCCCTTCTGGCTCGGGCAGTGGGGTCCAGGGAATGGGATTAGGGCTGGCTCAAGGCTCGGTTACACCCAGCACGCCTGCTTGCCGAGCACAGATCCACGTCCCCGTCCTCCTTAGTCATATTTACAGGTGACTCTACACTCCAGAAGTGCTTTTTCTCCCCACCGAGCAGGGGATCAAGTGCAAACAACCTCCCGGGCACTCCTGCTGCCCAGGCCCGCAGCAGGACAGACGGACAGCTGCGGTCACCCCCCAGCCACCCCCAAAGCTTTTCCCCCCCGCATCCCGGCTGGGCTCACCCCGCCGTCCCTTCCCCATCCCCCGGGGCTGCAGGACCAGCCGCTCTCCGGGAACAAAGAGCCGCGCCGAGGATGCGCTGCCCCGCGGGCAGCCGAGCATCATCGGCTGTAAAAAAAAAAAAAAACAACCCACAAATCAATCCCAACCGCGTAACCGCGGGGCACAGGCGGCACGGGGGGTGCCATGCCTGGCTCCGTGTGTGTGTGTGTGTGTGTGTCTCGGCCTCACCTGGCTGTCGCTGTCACCGCCCGCGCTCGGCGCTGCCCCAGCCCCGCGGCCGCACGGGCGGAGCGCAGCGGGCCGGGCCGCCCACCGGCGGGCGGTGTCGGTGTCGGGGCCGCTCCTCTCCGCCCGACCGCCGGCCCCCGGTGGGTTCCGTGCTCCCCGACACCGTCAGCCCCCGGGAGAGGCCGCCAGCAGCCGCGTTTGCTGCTTCTCCCAAAGGGAAGTTTGAGCATCCAAGCGCTCGGCTCCCCGCGCCCCAACTCTTCCCCCAGTGCCTGACCCGAGGAGCTGCTGCTGCTGCTGCTCTTGTTTTTACAGCTCCTTACAAACCAAGGCCTACGGCACCCTTTAGTAGTTTTCCATCTATTATAGATTCTCCTCCAGTGTTTTCAGCTGCAGAGGTCACCTTCCCCTAATACTCCCTCTGCAACTTCTTAAATAACAACATCCAAATTAAAAGCGCTTCACTTAATCTCCCTTTTCTGATGTTTCGTTTTAAGCATCTATTTGGTCAGTATAGAAAAGTAAACAACTTTACTTGTGCTTTCCTCCTCCCACCTATTTTTTTTCCAATAAAACCCCCATAACCAACAAGAAAACCTTTATCCATCAAGTCCTGGCTCACATACCAATTCCCTTTACCAAAGGGTGACCCAGAAGTTCATACCTTGAGTCCAAAGCAAAAAAGATGAGAGTGGTTCAGCTTCCTCTTGCTCCCCAAAGCCCAGTGCCAGGGGTAGCACAAGGTCCCTGCTGCACCCTGAGGGTTTTATGCTCCCTCCAAGGCAGGGACTCATTTGGAGCAGGGCTGCAGCAGGTGCAAGGTGTTTGAGCTGGGCAGGGACAGGTGAGGAGAGACCAGAAATGATGATCTCTCACAGGAGGCAATGACTAGGGTGGGGGGATTTTGGGGGTGGGATTGCTAAGAGGGAGGACAGGGAAGGTATAGGAGAGGTGAGTTAAAATCTTGATTTCCTAAACACATTCTCTGCCACACAAAGCAAATCAGTGAATCTTCCAGATATGGTAACAAGCTACAAAATAAACTTTTTCTTTTTTTCCACACAAAGTGAGACGTAACCTGCTGGCACAGTTTGCTCAGCTGTTTAAATGAACAACATAACTGGTGAAAGAAAATGAGATATTCCTTATCAACAAATTGTTCATTATTTTTTCTGTTCGCCGTGCTACTGGTAATAACATTTATATTAGTGATTTGCTTTCTTTATGTCTCTAAACACAGCAAAAAGTTTTACCTGTTTAACTTTAGAGAAACTGTGTTTTCTACTGGATTTCAACCAAAGTGGATCCAACCCAATTCATTTGGTTGTAGCACCATGTATCCAATATTAAAACTTTCAAAAGACAGATTTGTTGCAAGTTAGGGCAGTTTGTTGGTTTGTTTTTTTTTTTTTTCAGAGAAATATTGCTAACCCTTGCATGAGTTGAAATTAAAGTGTCAAAGTGCCTGTATCAGCAATAAAGACAGCAGTGACAAAAGGCATCAGAAAGAACTTCAGAGTTAGGCTTGGGGAAGGAAATGGCCACTTAAAACAATGGGGAAAGTCCCTTCTGAACTGTAAGACCTGGGGAAATTATTCATTAATCAATATTTCTAGTGCTGTGGCATTTTCATAAATAAAATACAAATATGTGAAAAGAAAGGATGTTTCCTTTCTCCTCTAGGGGAGATGGAGTGGCAGGGAAGGAAGAGGTAAGAGCTGCATTTTCCATGCCATTTTAAACCCCATTAACTCCTGGATTAGGAACTCACAATTCTTCAAAGGTTCAACTTCTGCCCTGGCCAATTAATTTTGGCCAAGAGCTCTGGCTGAGAAGAGGGAGCGGCTCAGCCATGCATGAGGTGCCACCTCCCAAGTTAATGGTGCAGCCAGATTTTCCAGGAGACCAAAATCAATTCTCAAGAGCAGTACTGCACCTTGTGGTGGGTCTGGGATTGATTCCCAAGCTGTTCAGTCATTCGTGTGTGGGGAAAGGGGCAGGAAAGCAGGGACCACTCCAGCAGAAATCAGAGCCCTCAGGGATGAGTCAAGGGGCTGGGCTTCAGCAGCTGCACAATTTCCCCCCTAACAGCTGACCTGGGATTCTGAACAAGGGATCTTCCAGTGGAAAGTGTCCCTTCCCGTGGCAAGGGGTTGGAACAAGATGATTTTTAAGGTTCTTTCCAACACAAGTCACTCTGTGATTGTATGATAGCGCTTTCAATCCCATTTCTATCTAACCTTTACAATTACTGGAAAAGTTACTTAAAATGTAAAGCATGTGTAAGGGATGATTTAGTGTGCTCCAAGGATGCAGAGCACTTAATAGACTGGAGAGGTTTTCACTTCCCCCTTGTCATTGACTCTGAACCCAGATTGGCACAATGTCCTCTCAAGGTTAAATATTCCACTTCTAAGCACTGGATCCAAAATAGCTGGTTATCTGTGGTTTTTTTCCCCTGCCTAAAATTGCACATTCCCTGTACGCTGCAAGTTCCTCTACCCCGCATAACCTGCCAAAATCAGAGGCTTCTGCGTTATCAACAAAAATATCTGCAGACTGAAAGAAAGAGGCATGATGAAAGAGGCAGAAATCATCAGAGAATACTCTTTTGTTGTTCCTTTCTGTGGTTTATTAGTTGGAAATACTGATTTTTAACTCAGATCACTATGCCATGGAGCATACACGAAACCAAGCAAAACAGGCCCCACTTCCACAGCAGGTTAAGAAAGATCCATTCCCCTCCCCTCCTTGCTCTGGGTTGAGACATCTCAGTACAATCCTCTATCCTTGCCCTTCAGAACTTCTCACCTGAGGTGAATTCACAGACTAAATTTGGATGTAAGCAGGCTCATTCTTCCATGCAGGTAGCGTAGCTGGGAAAGAGTGGGACTTGTGTCCCATTCCCAGCTCTGCCTTTTCAGAGCACTTTCAGAACTGAATTTCACTGCTCTCAGCCTCCACTTCTTCTGCAAAATAACAACACCTAATTTTTGTAAGAGCCTCTTGTAAAATCTGTGTATTATTGCAGCAGCCAGCTCTGTTGTACAAAGTAATGATACATCAGATTTCTTTCACAGGTGAGATTCCTGTCACAGCCTTACTGCAGAATCCAAAAAGTACCAAATGCACGTCCTAATTAAGAGACTAGGTCACATCAAAATTTATATGAAGATATATTTTGCCTGTATAAAATGAACTAAAAAAATCATTGTCCTGACAGCAGAATGCTGCACCTTATGCTGCTACTCCTGGCACCTGTGAGGAGATGTATCAGCCATCCTAAGTATGTCAGGACATGCCACAGAAGGTAAAGGCAATTTTAAAATAGTTACCGTTAATTTTGCTGCTGAATGACTTTCCCAAATTGAATATTGGGGACATCCAGCACACAAATCAGTGCACTGTTCCATCACGAGACTCAGCTCTACGCCAGCTGCTAGCACCTGTTTTAAGGGGGCCTTCTCCTCCTACTAAACAGCAGTCACTGGAATGGAGTAGCCATGAGTAATTCAGGGTAATTGAGAACAGCATCCCCTGCCACAGAGAGGGAAGTTTGTTTAAAACAACGTCACTTTGAAAAAGTTTGTGACCAATGAATTATTTTGAATGTAACCATGTTATGAATGAACAGATTTCTTCTTCCTCCAACTGCAAACCCAATAAATGTCAGCTGCAATTAAAACTAAATCAGGAGAATCAACCTGGATTCTTTTCTTCCATGTATCTCACTGCTGGCACTAAGAGGAAAGCTGGGCAAAGCCAAGTGGTGCCAGTGCAGCCCCACTGCTGGCTGGGATTTAATCAGTCCTACAAGGAGCCATGAGATCCAGCTTCTGCCTCCCAGCTCTTGTGTTTCTGAAGTGCTCACAGAGCAGGAAAACCATAAGAACTTATTTTTGTCACTGAAGTCAGCAGATGTGACTTGGAGAGCACATAGAGCCCAGATCTGCTGAGTAGGAAATGCCATTTTTACACATTCACTCTTCAGAGTAGAACCAGGCTTCTGCTGACTGGCCCAAGGTCACAGGAATCTGTTGCAGTTGCTCTGGGAATACAGCCTGGGAGGAGCAATGCTCACATCCATAAAGGAATCACGGCACAGCCCTCGCTCTTCTTCATATCCTTCAACAAAATCAATGCGGTTAATGCCAAGGTACGCCACCTGTTACAATTTTCCCAGAGATAAAGTGCTGAGGAAGCCCTCCACCTGCATATTGGAGTCTCAGCTAAAACATGAACCATCTGTGAGTTCTCTTGTTCCCTTGGATATTTTTCCCCCTGTCCTACAAACTCCACTACAAAATTAAGCTGACAATAGAAAAGCACTGGACCCACCACCCCTAAGCCCTGCTCTGGCATTAAACCTTCACAGATTCACAGAAACAGAGAATCAAACACAGATCTCCAAGATCACTGAGTCCAACCTGCATCATCTGAAATATGGTTGTTCACAGACATAATACCCAGAGGGACTTCACAAACCGCAGCTTTCTTTTGCTTTTCAAAACTTGAGGTTAAACTAAACCACCGAATCCCCAGGTTTTGAAGAAGTGCAGTGTCAGTACTGCCAGTCCATCCCTCCCAGTACATCCCTTTCTAAAACAGCAAAGAGGGGCTGCAAGCCCCCACCACAGAGAATTCTGGGGTCTTTCCCTTGGATAACACATGGAATTGGGATGCCTGGATGGGAGGAGCACTGTGTTTTAGAGTGAAACAGCAATACTCCAGACACCACCAATATTTTCATTTTTCCCCTTGAGGATGGTTAAGAGCAGAGAAATACACGTTTTTTGTTTTGGAAACATTCAAATCAATTAAGCCAAAATCCTGCAGCAGGAACCAGACCCAGCTGTTAGCAGAACCCCCAGCAGGGGTTTTTTTTCTCCCTTCAGAGCGCTGGTATGTGGATCCCCTTGGATCCGTGTGCTGGGAAAAGGTGACAAAGCACTCTGTGATCTCCAGAAGGTTTAAACCTGGCCCTAAATATGCAATTCCCTGCTTTTGTGAGGAAGGGATGGGTACCTCAGCCTGTAGACATGAGGGAGACCTGGAAGCAAGTACACAGCCAACGCAGGCACACAAAAGAGCGTTTATTTTGTGGCCGATTAAAAATAATTATGCTCTGCTGTTGAAATCTGCCTGGGTCCAGCTGAAACCCGAGTGTCTGCAGGGGTCCAGGCAGGCATTTTGGCTTTCAAGGGAGCAGAGAATTAACTGGGTGTGCTGTTCCGTGCCGTAGCCACGCAGTGTTTGTGCTGCAGGACACATTCCTCTGTGTTTGCAATGTTCGCAAGTGCTCCGCGGGGATTAATTCAGCTGAGAGCTGCCTGTTTCGGGGCGAGTGCAGAAAAGTGATTTTCTTTATGAAAAATGTTCCCTTTTAACCCTCTGGGCGGGATCTGCAGCGGCCACCTCGAGGCAGCAGCGCTGCGCTGTGACAATGACAATGTGTCTGCAGGACATCCGAAAGCGGCTTTCTTCTGCCAGTGGCTCGAATGCCAACACAATCCTGAAAAAGGAGAGAGAACAAGAACTGCATTAGGCAAAAAGTACCGTCCTACAAATTACATTTTGCTGGAGCGAGTTCAGAGGGATGGAGCAGCTCTGCCATGAGGAAGGGCTGAGATAATTGGGATCGCTCAGCCAGAAAAGAAAGGAGAAGGCTTTGGGGTGACCTCATTGTGGCCTTCCGCTATTCCAAGGTAGCTGAAAGTTGGAGAGGGGCTTTTCACAAGGACCTGGAGCGATGGGACAAGGGGGAATGGCTTCAGACTGAAAGAGAGCAGGTTTGGATTGGTTATTAGGAAGAAATTCCTGGCTGTGAGGATGGGAAGGCCCTGGCACAGGTTGCCCAGAGAAGCTGTGGCTGCCCCATCCCTGGAAGTGTTCCACGGTTGGATGAAGCTTGGAGCAACCTGGGATAGTGGAAGGTGTTCCTGCCTATGGCAGGAAGTGGAACTAAATGAGTTTTAAGCTCCCTTCCAAACCAAACTAGTCTATGACTTTATGATATAAGAATTTTCACTGATTTCAATGGGCTACTGTTAATTTCTTGTATTTTTATGTCCTTATGCAACCTCTTCCTTGCCTGTCAGAGGTAGCACTGCTCCCAAGAGTTGCATGAACTGGCTGCACTCAGGGAATAATTTCTTATTATGTTATGGAAATCCTGCTTTTCACTCTGCTGGACATTCTGCTTACGAGCTGGCTTAATTGTCCCACCACCTCCTTAGACTGTGAATAATTATCTCCACTTATATTGTTATCCTGAATGTATTTATAGCCTGATTCTTTCGGGCTAGCATCACCATCTGTTTCCTCAACAGTCACATATTCGGGGGAGAGCGAGTGCTCTTCACATTATGCAAGCAGCTTCCTTGATTAAACCAGCCCAGCGTGGATGGATTTTGTTATGAAACCCTGGCACATCTCTAACTCTCTGGCTCCTGTTATCAATAACTCTGAAAAGCCCATCCATTAAATTAAGCCACTTTTAAGCTGCAGCTTGCATTTCAGAACTCATGTTAACTGTGATTGATTAACGTAATTTAAGAGGAGATTTCCAATGGACTATAAAGACTGTGATGTGATTAGCAGGGAACTCTGATCATTCCTAACCCAGGGATAATACATTCAGGAGGAAGCCATGGACTGTGGATTTCAAGTAGAGCCCCTGATTTTTGCAAAACATATCTAAGAAGTCATTTTACATAAAACATTATATTAAAAGTATAAGCATAGTGCTGTAAATATGTAATCACAGCACAGAGAGATATCATAAATGGGTGAGATCTGGGGATGAAAACAGATCATGCAAACATCATGCTTAGACTTCAATCACATATTAGCTAAGTTACTCCAATTTTTAGACCTAAAGTACTTCAAGAGCAATAACATTAAGTAGAATACATTATGTCTTTATAAGACCTCTATCACAGAGATACTCAGGAGGATTTTACAGAATTTGAGAGGAAGAATATTCACACTCTAGTGAGAGCACATTCTCACCAGCACAGTGGCTGCACAGCTTCCCTGTGCTGTCCTTTAGCAGTGAGGGCAGACAGCACCCAGGTAGAACTTATCTCAGAATCATGGAATACCAGCTTGGAAAGGATCTCAAGGATTATCTGACACAGCTTTTCTTGGGAAAATCATAGTTGAAACAAGATGGTCCAGCACCCCGTAAAGTGTCCAACATCGAGGGATCCACCACTTCCCTGGGGAGATTATTCCAATGGCTGATTGTTCTCATTGTGAAAAAGGTACCTTGTGTCTGAACAGAATCTCTCCAGGAGCATTTGGGAAATTCTGGGATTGTTTCCCTGACAGAAAAACCAAATACAGAAAAGTTTATTGAGTATAATTCCTGTCTCAGTCAGGTGTAATTACCACTGAGTGCATATTCTTGGTGCACTGGGGAATTGCTCAAACATGGCAGAGTTAAGGTTCTGCTGTGGAAATGACATTTGAACATATTTTCATGCCTTGTTGTTTGCATATCCTTTAAAGTTCAGCTGCATTTCCGTGTTCTGGAAGGCCATAAAATACTAACCATAAAAAATAATTTAAAAAGCCATTAAAAACATAAACCCACACAAAATTTATAAGGCAAGTGGAACTCGTTGTCACAATGTTTAATTGCTGCAGGGTTTTGTTTGTTTATTTTTTCATGTGGAGGCACTGCTGATCCCTCCTCCTCCAGAACTGGTCCCATCACTGTGTCTGTATCTCACATCACCACTACAGCCTTGTCCTGGCTCCTCAGTTTTGCTCTCCTGGGAGAGATGGAAAGCTGGGCATAAGTTGTTTGAACAGTTCCTGGGCTCGTGTGGAGCTGTGGGATGGTGCCTGAAGGAGACAAAGCAGGGATTTATGAGGGAGGTAAAGGGCTTTGAGAGGAGTCTCAAAAGTTGGTCACTGCACAGTTCCCCTTCCTCACACCCTCCTGCATTCCCTCTGCACTGCCTGGATTCCTCGTGTGTCCTCCAAGAGCCTTCCAGGATGCCCCTCTGCTTCAGCTCCACTGGGACCTTCTCTTCTCAGTGCTGCCTCTTGACCCCCCTTTGGTGACTTTAGGGTGACCAGAATGGGGGAATATGACAAAGCTGTGAGAAGAGCAGCAGAGAAAACGTTTGTGCAGAGCTGCTAGCCCATGGGCTAGGGCGGGGGCTGGCCCAGGCGACACAGCAGATGGTGGCAGTGACAGCTTTTGGTGTCTCACGTCACTCCCACTCATCATCCAGCTCCCACACACCTCCACCTTCAGCGACTGCAAATAGAAAGTGTGGATGTGGGACAAACAGCACTGCTGCAGGGTGGAAAGCACAGTGAAAAGCACAGCATCCACAAGCTGCTGCAGCAGCTCACAGGTCACAGGGGCTGAGTGCAGTGACAACAGAGCACAGCAGTGTCACCACAGCCCTCCCTGAAACCCTCTGCCTTCATTAGCACCCTTGTCCTCCTCTGCACAAACCCTCAGGCTCTCAGCCTGGCTTGTCTGGCAATGAGCAAATGTCTAGACCCAGCTCCCCAGTTAATTGCTTTTTCAATGCTTGTTTTGCTTGCCAGAAGAAATGGGTCTCGTGCACTTTGCTGAAATAAAAAGCCAGGACTCATCTTTGGGGGTATGGGCAGGGCCACAGTCACACTCCTGGACATCACAAATGCCTGAAGAGCAGCTGGTTTTACAGGTGTGGTTATGGTGGGGAAGATGGGTGGGGGAAAGAAAATGTTGTTGGGAGTGGGGCAAGCACTACCTTCGGAATCTTTTCCTCAAGTGATTCCAAATTTTCTGTCAGAAATTCCCTTTTTCCAGCCAGGGAATCCAGTAACGGGGAGACACGTACTACAAACAACACTCATCAGAACACCTTTTTATTGATTAGGTTCTTACTACTAAGCACAGCTAATCTCCTCTCTGAGCACCAGCCCTGAAAGCATGGACTCCTAGAAGGCCCTGAGCTGAAAGGGACCACAAGGATCACTGTGTCCAAACCCTGGCTCTGCACAGGTTGTAACACCATGGGGTTTATAATTTCTATCCTCACTGTATTTTGAGCTCCTGTCTTCACTCTTAACCACCACACTCCTGGAGCAGAGGCTTTTTTAGTCCCTGAGTTGTTTTATTTCTGTTCAAGAGGGAGGATGCTGTACCCTGAGGGTGCTGTGCATTTAACCTGATAGAAATGGCTTTTTGCATTAAATGTGGCTGTTTCTGTGTCAGCCGGGAACCAGGGCAGTGCCCATCCCTGTGCTGGACACTGCTGAGGAAACTCCAGTCCTGGGGGCAGTTTTGGGACACTCACAAGAAGGACATTGAGGGGCTGGAGCGTGTCCAGAGAAGGGAACAGAGCTGGGGAAGGGCCTGGGGCACCAGGAGAGGCTGAGGGAGCTGGGAAGGGGCTGGAGAATCCCTGAGGGAGCTGGGAAGGGGCTGGAGAATTCCTGAGGGAGCTGGGAA
>PYHW01010540.1:488149-536475 GCA_013186435.1 Turdus rufiventris
CAGGAGGGGACAGCTGGGAGAGTCGGGCTGTGCTCCCAGGGAACAGGGAAAGCACAGGATGAAACGGTGTCAAGTTAGCAAGTTTAGGTTGACTGCTGGGGAAAATTTCTTCACAGAAAGGGCTGTCCAGTCCCAGCACAGGCTGCCTAGGGAATGGATGGAGTCGCCATCCCTGGACGGATTTAAAAACCACGTGTATGTGGAACTTGGGGACATGATTTAGCGGTGGAATGGACTAAACGATTCTCTGAATTGTACGGGTTTACTCGAGCGGGAGCATCCCCCGCCGCGCACCCCCTCCCGCCCTCACGCAGGGCCCGCCCCTGAGGCCCCTCCACGGCACCGTCGCCGGTCTGCCCGCGGCTGCCCAGCCCGCTGCCGGAGCGGAGCTGAGGGGAAGCCGCTCCGCACCGTGCCTGCCACCGGCTCCGCCGCTCTCCCGGCTGCTCGGGAGCCCTGCAGGATGGGGCAGGAGCGGCGGAGCGGGTCGGAGGTAGGCGGCGGAGCGGCGGTGAGGCGGCGGTGAGGCAGACAGGCGCCGCGGGCAGCCCGGCGCGCCGCGGAGCAGGAAGGCCCCGCGTAGCGGCGGCTGAGGGAGGTGGAACGGGAGGGAAAGGAGGAAGGGAACGGGAAGAAGAAGGAACGAAAGGGAGGCCGGGCCGCGATGCCGCTGTACGAGGGGCTCGGCAGCGGCGGGGAGAAAACCGCCGTGGTGATCGACCTGGGACAGGCCTACACCAAGTGAGTGCGGGGTTTGGGGGTGTCCGCTCTGGAGAAGGGTCCGGGGAGGCGTTGGAGCTCCTTCCAGTGCCTAAAGGGCACTGAGAGCTGGGGAGGGATTTTGGACAAGGGGCGGGAATGACAGGACATGGAGGAATGACTTCACATTGCCAGAGGGAGGGTTAAATGGGATATTGGGAAGAAATTCTTGGCTGTGAGGGTGTGAGACCCTGGCACAGAGAAACTGTGGCTGCCCCATCCCTGGAAGTGTTCCAGGCCAGGTTGGACAGGGCTTGGAGCAGCCTGCGATAGTGGAAGGAGTCCCTGCCCATGGAAGGAGGTGGAATTAGATGGTTTTTAAATCCTCTTCCAATCCCAACCATTATTCCAGGAATAATTATGTGAGGTTTTTTCCCTTTCTGTGTTCATTGTATGGCTTGTTTTTCAGTCTTGTGTTTTAGATTAAAACAATGTTTAGCTTGAGTGCCGAAGTAGGAATGCTCGTTATTTATTCAGTATTTCACTTCGTGGTCCAAAATCTTTGTTACCTAGAAATGGGAGGATTTAACAGAGCCTTCATGGATGGGGACAAGTGATTCCCATAAGTGGCTTTTTGTGGATTCACATAGTGTGTGCTTTTCACAAGTTTGGGGTGCCTGTGAGATTTTATTCCCTGGGCATTGTTTACTCAATAAAACACTCCTTTGGAAAAGCTTTTTCCCTGAATTGTGTTTTTTTTAGAGTCTGTTTCCAGCCTTCGTTCTCATAGGAGAAATAGCAGCTGTGTTGTGCTAGAAATGTCTGTTCTTTTCCAAATAAGGCTGAAATTAGCTGAAAGTTCAAGGAAAACTGCATGTACAAACGGGGACTGCACCAGCATCTGTTTGAGACAAAAGAAGAAAATTAAATTCTGAATTGTGGTTGTTTTAAGAGTTTTTTCTGAAATGATACAGCACCTTGACAGCTGCCAAATACCAAAATCAAGCATTAATTAACATTTTGCATTGAAAGCTCTCCAAGTCCAGCAGCTTTACAGAAAACTGTAATTTTCTTCTGAGATTTGTCATTATTGGGAATGACAGGGGTGAAACAAATATCAGGCACTGAGGTTAAAACAAACCTTGAATTTATTTTGCTTTTAATTTCCTTTCTTTGGTCCATGGTCCTCATTTGTTTGAGGAAGATCTGGTGGATTTCTGAAAAGTTTGGTTTAGGGTTGCAGCTGTTTTTATCCTTTTGTTGAGGGAATCAATAAAAAAAGATACAAAATCTTTATCTTTGAGTCTATCTTTAAATTTAATCTTTAAGTGGCTGGATAGGAAACTGTGTGCCAAACCCCTGTCTGCAGTAACAGAATTCCCTAATTCATTACTCTGTGCTGGTCCCTAGGCCCAGGGGCTCAAATGGTGACTTCAAATAATCAGGTTTTAACATTTTCTTTCAGGTGTGGGTTTGCAGGAGAAACAGGACCAAGATGCATCATCCCCAGTGAAATCAAGAAACCTGATGTCTCAAAGGTGAGCTGTTTTTATGCTGTTTGGTGTGTTATGGCATAGAAAGAATTTGCAGATGCTTTTTCTATCCATCACAAGCCATTTTTCACTGCCTGAATAAAATATTCTGAAATTTTATTTCATTTTTTCATTATTTTAACTGCAGCTGTTAAAAACTGTGAGTAGGTGCAGGTAAGTGTGATGCCAGTGCTGGTGTTCATTGCTGCTCAGCCCCCATGGAATTTGTGTTTTGGGGCATTTATTGAGAAATTTCTTTGCCTGGTTTGGCTATTTTCCTTTAGTAGAGGGTGGCGGATTTGGAAAACTAATTCTAAGTTGCCTGTATGAAAAATTACATTAATTAACTCTGGAATTTAGTTATAGGGTGAGTTTTTGAAATATTTTAAGAGTAAATCAGGCAAGAGTGTTTATATATAATTTTAGATTATTTTATGTACATATCACGTGTGAATAAATATCATGTATATAAATAAATACTACCCAACATTTGAGCTGACTGTGGGTATTTTCCCCTCCCAGCCTGTCAAGGTGGTTCAGTACAACATCAATACAGAAGAGCTGTATTCCTACCTGAAGGAATTTATCCACATGCTGTATTTCAGGTAAGAGACACCTCTCAGCTGTCCAGGCCTTCCCTGAGCACTCAGGGGTGTGAGCAGGGCATGGACACTGCCTGCTTAGAGAAGAAAACAGAGATGAGACTTTGCAAGGGGCTGTGTTGGTGCAGGAGGAATTTGGTGGTAAAAGCAGAAAGTCTTTGATAAATTGCCTTTCAGCTGAGGTGTTATAAAGGGCCTGAGAAGGGCAAGGCATTACCTCAGGAGTTGCACTGATTTTGGTAGGGCAGAAGCTCCAATCAGTGCAGACTCCACAGTGGTTTGGAAGGAGAAATCTTTACCTGTGGAATGTTTTTTACCTCAGCAGTGCATCTCTTTATTCTGTTTTTAGTAGCCTTAATGAATAATGAAATTGGAGTTGGTCTTTTCTCTTTGCTTCCAATCCATCTTTTTACACAGTGAAAGCCATCACAGGGAAAACAGTATTTAATTTCTATCCCTCAGATCTGCTGTGGCTTGGATTGTTTTCTTCTCCTGTCCTGGACCATCACTTTGCAATTGAAATTTCATCCTCTTCCACTGCTGTCAGAACATCTGAGCATCAGAGTATCATCATTCTTATGTGCTTTATGACACTGGACAAGCCATTGATGACTTATTTTTGTATTACTTTATATTGCTTTAGAAATGTACAATGAATATACAGAACTGCAGGCTCTGACTGAAAGCTCTGTAGCTTGTTTTCCCTGCCTCAGTTCTTTCCTTCCTGGCTTTCTTTCAGGAAAGCATTGAGGTTTTTAGATTTGTGAAAAAGACTTTGGGGTCTGCTGGAGCAAATGCCATCCAAATGCAAATCTTTAGGATTTTTTGAGGAAAATGGAATATGATTGTAGGATGGATGTGATATGTGCCTGAAGTTCCCAGTTTTATTTTACACATCTTGTCTCTTTTTAGGCATCTGCTGGTGAATCCCAGGGACCGGCGTGTTGTGATCATAGAGTCAGTGCTCTGCCCTTCACACTTCAGGGACACCCTCACCAGGGTCCTTTTCAAACATTTTGAGGTAAATGTTTGACAGAAATCTGTAATTCTGCTCCACTTGCCAGGAGGAATTTTGCTTACAGTCAGTGCCAGATGTGGACAAAAAATAGAAGAAAATAGTAGCAAAAGAGTGAGAGGCATAAAGAAGAAGAAAAATCAGAAGATACTGTGAGGAAGTAGGGCGTTGAAATTGGATTAAAGACCATTTTTATTCCATTCTGACTCCTCATGAGGCCACAAAGCAGCAGCAATTAACAAGGCTCTGCAAGATTTCCCTGCCTTGGAGATAATGCAGCTCACAGTGCACTGTCCCAGACAGATCCAATAATCCCCACTGAGCGCTGCCTGCAGCCAGGATTTATATTTAAACACTTGCTAGTGCCCTGTCAGCAAGTCTCATGATTTCTGCCACAGTCAATATCTGCCTAGCACATGGCTGTGCTCATTAAGAGGAGAACTTACCTGAAATCAAATATTTTCTCTGCTAAATCAATCTTTTTAAAGAAAAGCTGTGGGAGAAAATACCACATGTGGCTGCCCCTGGATCCCTGGAAGTGTCCAAGGCCAGGCTGGATGGGGCTTGGAGCAACCTGGGGTAGGGGGAGGTGTCCCTACCCATGGCAGGGGGTGGAACTGGATGATCCTAAAGGTTCCATCCAATCCAACCAGTCAAGGATTCTGTGAAAAGTCTGAACATAACTCTTGCTCAGTTGGAAGAGAAAATGTTTTAGAAGGTGATTCCATGCTTCTTCAATTCAGACAGAGCAAAGGTGAAGGTTTTTCTATAAAAACTAGTGAAACTGCTTTGGCTGCAGTTCTTCTTCACTGTCCTTCCACAACACCGTTTACAATTAATCTCAAAGTCCTGCATAATTCTTTCTTACTGTTGCTAAAAATTTTCTGATGACTTCAACTTGCTGAAAGATTTGAGTTAGTTTTTTGAGGTTTTTTTCCTAATCCCTTTACAGCAATAAAATGTCTCAGCTAAAGCACATCCCATGCAAAATGCTTTGTAGAAAATAACTCATGTATTCAGTCTTTGATGGAGAGACCTTGTAACTTGTTAAGAAGCCACTTAATACTGATGGAAGGTTTATTCTCTCTGGTTTCTATTTGGTGCAAAGAATGGTTTATTAATGCAGAGTTAATATTTTACCTTTTGTCTCTGGGTTAAGGGTCAGTACATTTCCTGTAAGTGCAGGATTTGTTGAAATTTCTCATTTAATTCACACTTCAGAGTGTTCCTTTAAGGGAACTGTTGCTTTCTAGAAAACTTGATTTGTGGAATTCTGGGAGATGAAAGTTATTCTCATGTAATTTTAACTTGAGTTTCTACATTGCATCTACATTGTGAGAGTGTTTCAAACAGCCTCTTCTGTTTGGGTGCAGCAGTGTTTGTCATCAAGCACACTTTTATGGATTTTATGGATTTTCTAGCACTTTGATCCACATCTTCAAGTTTTTACAGCTTTTCACGTAGCTGTACTTCAGCTTCTTTCATTTCTTTTCAGTAACAATAAGAAACTTGACCTGAGTTTTATAGCCAACACTTGCTTGTCTTACAAGCCCATTCCAACATCCATCATTACTGAAGTACCTAGTGTGCACCACAAAGAAGATGAACACAGAATTTGGAATCCTGTTGTATTTTGTTAATTAGATTATTACTGGAATAATTCAAGGTACAGTTGTTTTGATTTTGCTTTTAAAATGCCATTCAGGGAAGGCATCAGTGCTTTGTTTCTTTTTTGTTTCTTTTTCCTCCCCTTCTGTTAACTTTGCTTTTGGTTTCCATTTAGGTACCTTCTGTTTTGTTTGCTCCAAGTCACCTGATGTCTCTCCTGACACTGGGGATCAACTCTGCCATGGTGCTGGACTGTGGATATGCAGAGAGCTTGGTGCTGCCTGTATCCTTTCATTTTCAGCACTGGGGCAGTTGTGAAACATGAGATTTTTATTGACTGGAAGTTATCTTTGGATGAAAGCAGTTAGAAGGTGGCTGATGCAAGAGGTTATAGAAAGGAAAGGCATTTAGTTCCAGCAGACAGGAAACTCATAATGAAAAAGAGGAGAATTTCCTGATCTTCCTGCAGATCTATGAGGGAATTCCAATCCTGAGCTGCTGGGGTTCCCTTCCCCTGGGAGGAAAGGCCATCCACAAGTAAGTTCCTAGTTATCCATTCCAGGTTACAAATGATTTATTTGTGAAAGTTCCTCTTTGACCATGAGCAAAAATGCCTCTTTTAAATCTTAACTTGCTGTAACATCATCCAGTTTTTAGAGTTAAAACTATGTGGCTGTTGCTGATGTGGTAAAAACTGTGGGAATGGGATTTTCTTAAGTTTCTGTTTAGAAGGATGTAACTGAAAGGAGTGAATCCTGTCCCTGGAGTGCAGTCCAGAGACCAGGCTGAGTTCATGGCTCTTTGCCCACCTTCCTGTGCACTGTTTTAGGGAGCTGGAGTACCAGCTGCTGGAGCAGTGCACGGTGGATACAGGACTGGCCAAGGGACAGAGCCTTCCCTCTGTGATGGGTAAGGACTGGGATGGGGCATCTGTGCTGGGAGAAAGGGTGTGAATCCTAGCAGTGAGTAAAATAATGGGTTTAGGATTCACTGTGTCTCATGTGGCCTAGGTGCAGGAATTCTTGCTTGGCCTGGATCAGGAGCAGTGTGGCCAGCAGGAGCAGGGAGGTCATTCTTGCCCTGGACTCAGCACTGATGAGGCCACACCTGAGTGCTGTGTCCAGTTCTGGCCCCTCAGCTTAAGAAGGACATGGAGGACCTGGAGTGTGTCCAGAGGAGGCAATGAGGCTGATTAGGGGTCTGGAACACAAGCCCTGTGAGGAACAGCTGAGGGAGCTGGGCTTGTTCAGCCTGGAGAAAGGGAGACTCAGAGGTGACCTTACCACTCTCTCTACAGCTCCCTGAAAGGTGGCTGTGCTCAGCTGGGGTTGGTCTTTATCTCCAGGCAGAGCTGACAGAACGAGAGGACACAGTCTCAAGCTGTGTCAGAGGGAAATGTAGGTTGGATTTTAGGAAAAACTTTTTCTTATGGGAAGAGTGGTGAAGTACTGGAATGGCCTGCCCAGAGAGGTGGTGGAGTCACCATCCCTGGATGTGTTTAATAAAAGGTTGGATGTGGCACTTGGTGCCATGGTTTAGTTGAGGTATTGGGCTGGGTTGGACTGGATGATCTGAAAGGTCTCCTCCAACCTGGTGATTCTGTGATTTAACAAGTATGTTGTTTTTTATGATTAGCCTCTCCTCACAGCAGTTTTGAATAAAGGCTGAGATAAAAGTTCTGTAGTAATTTTTCAGTGCTTTTTGAGCAAAGACAAGCTTATTTCTGTTCTTAATATCTTTTCTGCTTTGGAAATCTTTGAAAGCTGCTGTCAGAGTGAAAGTTTAATATATTAAATGTAATTCAAACTTAGAACAAAAGGTTTAAGTAGGAAGAGAATTTAAGAATGAAACTGAGTTGTTTTTTTTTTATTTCAGGCTCAGTCCCAGAAGACATAGTGGAGGATATAAAAGGTGAAATTGTTTGCTTTGTGAAACTCTAGTGTATGAAATAGTGCAGTAGAGTGTGATAATAACAAGTGTGCAATATTTTACATATAGGAGCTTATTTCTCTTCTCTGCCATATTTATTACCTCTTGGATGAACTTGTGTTGTTCTTCCTCTTTGAAAGCAAAACCAAAAGCAGGTGTTGAATTCCTCTTTCACTTTTACTTCTGTGTTGCTGAGTTGCAGCTTTTAGATATATTTGGTAGGTGGGCGCAGAAAGAGGATTGCATTGTTGTGTAGTCTTGTTTATAGATTACCTGGAAAGGCTCAGTTTGCTTTGAAGTCAATTTTTCAAAAAAAAAAAGTATTTATAAAAGATATTTTGGTGTGTTAATTAAGATGGGCAAGAGGAGACAAGAACTGTGTTTACTACACAGAAAAAACAGAGTCTTTGAGCAGAACTTGGATGAATTCCTATGTAATTGTTACTTGTGCAACAGATGGAAAAAGATGTTTTCCTAGAAAACAGTAACTAGTGTGTATCCCTTGGATCAAATCAGGAAGAAATCCATTAGTCAAATGCAGAATAAATGCAGCTGGTGCTTAGTGACATGGAAGTTGCTTTTCTGATTCCTGGACTTGCACACTTTTTCTGATGAGCTGTGTTTTCTGTGCAGTCTTTTGGAGCCAGAGACAACAGGCTAGGGATGAAATTGTTGTTGTCTGTGTGTTGAAGCATTGTTTCTTTGTGACAGCAGTTTATGGGGAAGACCTGTGCCAAATACTAATAAATGAGTGTATAATAGCAGTAGCAGCTGGGATACAAATGAAACTGTGCTCTGTCAGTGTTGTCTGGAAGCAGAAAAACCCTCTGGAATTCTTAGAGTGTTGAAAAGTTGCAGTAAGGAAAATGTTACAGGATAGGAGCTTGTTTAGAAAATGAGCAATGCCTCATTTGAAGCTGTGGTGCAAGACCTGCAGTGAAGGCAGGATACAACCCCTGGCACCTTGAGGCACCGTCAGGAGCATTCATCTGGCTTTAAATCTTGTGTGGTTTGTGTGAGGAAGGACAGGCAGGATTTCCAACATCATTTTAATGTCAGCTTCATTTAACTCAGGGTCTAGAGAGCACCTGAACTCTGCTGGAGTGTAGAGACTGCTTCTCTTTGCATGCATTTGATAATATCTTGGACCAGCAAGGGCCTGGAGTGTGTGTTCTTGTCTAAATCAAGGAAAATGTCTCTTTTTGCTGATGATGAAAGGATGCACCAAGGCCTCACCTGTGCCCTCTCTTCCCCTCTGCAGTCCGCACTTGCTTTGTGAGTGATCTTCAACGGGGGCTGAAAATCCAGGCAGCCAAGTTCAACATCGATGGCAGTGCTGAGGTGAGCTGAGGATGAAGCTCTTCCTGCTCTCTTGAGGTGGATGCAGCCTTTTTGGGCTCTAAAATAATAATACAAGTCTGTTTTTCTTTCCAGCGTCCCTCTCCGCCTCCAGATGTGGACTATCCTTTGGATGGAGAAAAGATTCTCCATGTGGTTGGCCCCATCAGGTGAGAGATGTCATGGCAGAGTATTTGGCATTACAAGGATATATTTCAACTCTAAAAGCACAATGATTTTTATAAAATTGGATTTTAATGAGACTCTTGTATTTGCTTTTAATGAAATGAAAGCTGTGTGCTGGGCACAGTGCTTATCATGGGAGGGGGTGGCTTCTCCTGAGCCCCAGGAGGAAAATGAGAGCAGAGACATTGGAGGGATGGGGGAAGAGAAATGAGTGTCAATGCCTGATAATGGGACAGGTTTAGTGATGTGAACAGGGCATTTTAACCTGAGCAAAAGGAGGCTCAGAGGAAACCTTCCCACTCTGCAGCTCCTGACAGGAGGGTGCAGCCAGGTGGGGATCGGGCTCTGCTCCCGTGAAACAAGGGACAGGACAAGAGGAAGGAGCCTCAGGTTGGCTTGGGGAGGTTTAGATTGGATATTTAGGGAATGTCTTCACTGAAAGGGTTGTAAAGCACTGGAACAGGCTGCCCAGGGAAGTGGTGGAGTCACCATCCCTGGAAATTTCAGAATGTGGATGTGGCACTTGGGGACGTGGTTGAGTGGTGAACAAGGTGCTGCTGCTGGGTTGAGGGCTGAATGTGATGATCCTAAAGGTCTTTTCCAAGGATTCCATGATTGTCCCAAGGATTCCATGATTGTCCCTTCCCTGCTGGCCCTGCTGGGCTGTGTGACAGGAGTGACAAAGTGTTGGCAGCAGGAAGGCTGGAGTTAGCTCAGCTCTGCTGTGCCTGGGTTCAGCTCTGTGTGGTTTTGCTGCTCATTAACACTTCCTGTGTGTGCCACAGAGACTCCGTGGTGGAAATCCTGTTTGAGCAGGATAATGAAGAGACATCTGTTGCCACTTTGATCTTGGATTCACTTGTTCAGGTATTTTTATATTAGAAACAGTTTAGGGAATGCCTACAGCCTTAGAGAACCTGCAGTTAAAAATGACTCAAGACTTTGCAGGCTGCTGGTTTACCTCTGCTAGAATAAAATTAATTTGGACATCTTTATTACAGGCAATATATTAAATTGATTGCAGATTTTTTTCTTGGCATATACAAATGCTTCACTTCTTATTATATTTAGGAAAAAATGTATTAGAAAACCACTATAAATGGAAATTTTCATTATGTGGTGGTGTATGTATGTTAATTAAAGTTGGCTCCCTGTAGCTATTGATGCCATTTAAATAAGTTTGCTGAGATGCAATTTATTGGAGAGCCATGGACTTGGCTAATATGACAAACATTTCAATTAGAATTCTTTATGAAAACAAATTAAGAAGTTCTGTGCCTGGAGCCTTCACCTCTGCACCTCCAGGCATTTCCCTTGCATTTCTCTCATTATGTTGGTTATTTTCCAGCTAAATATGAGAAAACAGCAATTGGAGGGCATAGAAATGGACTGAATTTCTAAGAAACTTCTGAATGTCTTAAAGCTCAGGCAGCTTGACTTAGTTGGGATTTTTTTTTTTTTTTGCATTAGTGCCCCATAGACACCAGGAAGCAGCTGGCAGAGAACCTGGTGGTGATCGGGGGCACTGCGATGCTGCCGGGCTTCCTGCACCGCCTCATGGCCGAGATCAGACACCTGGTGGAGAAACCCAAGTACAAGGAAGCTCTTGCCACTAAAACCTTCAGGATTCACACTCCCCCTGCCAAATCCAACTGCGTGGCCTGGCTGGGAGGTAAGAATTGGAACAGCTGGGAAGCTGAAGTGAAAAAAAAAAAATACCTCTCTCAAATGGCATTTGTAGTGAATAAAATAATTTATTTTTAGGGTTAGCAAGCCAGAATTTTTGTGCACTGAATTCTCTGATGCTTTTCTTCCCTGGCCAGCTGCTGTGGGCTGGATCTTCTCACAGCTGGTGTGAATTTGTGGGAAAACTTTTTGGGGGTAAAAGAATTAGTGGGGCAACTTTTTGGGGGTAAAAATTGTCCTGAACAAAATGGGGTTTGGTTGAAGTGCTTAAAATAAAAACTTTGTTGTGAGAAGGGGGTCAACCAGGCCAGATTTGCTGTCAGCAGAGAGCAGATGATTCCTTGTTTTCTGTTCCTTTCCAGGGATATAAATGGAAGCAGTTTGGGACTTAATGGGCTGCTGAAAAGGAAACCAGCAATATCTATCATCCCTTTAAATTTAGGGACAGAGCTAAAAAATCCCAGTTGAGATTCTTGATGGGAAGAAGAAGAAAGAGAAATTCTACATGAAATTAATTCTTTTTTTTTTTCTTTGCCAATAACGTAGGTGCCATTTTTGGAGCCCTCCAGGACATCCTCGGCAGCCGCTCTGTGTCCAAGGAATATTACAGCCAGACAGGTCGAATTCCTGACTGGTGCTGCCTCAACAACCCCCCTCTGGAAATGATGTTTGATGTTGGAAAAGCACCCCCACCACTGATGAAAAGGGCTTTTTCCACAGAGAAATGAGCACCTCGATCCACACAAGGATTCTGCCCCGTTCCAATTACATCCATGTGCATTGGGGTTTATTTTTGTTCATTAATTTGTGTGTAACACTACTAAATATGAACAATGTGGGTGTTGTCAGGGTAGGCACTAACACTATTTAAAACCCTGTCCAGTTATAGTTTACAAAACTTAACTCTGGCAACTCTTCTGCTCTCCTGTCTTGTTTTGGAGAAATTCTGTCCCCTCACGAGCTGTTCCCTACTGAGTTGTTTATTATTTATCTGTATAGTAAATGGCATTGCTTGGAGAATTTGGTTTAAGATATTTTCATTTTAAGCATGTTGAGAAGAATGAACAGCACTAGGGAATTTTTTTGTGCCAAATTCTGTATTAAAATATTCCACTCTTGAATCACATGTGAAGAAATGGTTTGGGGCTGTTTAGCAAAGGTAGTGGAACATTACTTCCTCTGTTTTAAGAGTTTTGCCTGTAAATCTCTCATAGTGCTGAGCCAAAACCTCTCCCTATGTCTCCTCCAAGAAAGATTTCAGGCATGTAAGATTATAAACTGACTATAAATTAATTATAAACAGGTGTGAGGTGAAAAGTGACTCTGGCTACATGGTGACTGCTGGTATCTGCTGGTTACTGAAGTGTAACTCCTACCCTGAGGAGCAATTTTTGTCTCAAATTTGGGAAGATAAATATAACATTTTTGGGGATGGTGAGGTCTTAGTGCCACAAACATGCTTTTTGTGACGGATCTCGCTGTGCTGCCCACCTGCTGTGTGCCTGCAGCACGACTCTGCAAGTCAAACAGATATTTAAAGAAATCCTCTTCTGGTGAGCCCTAGCACAGGGGATGTGCTGCAGCACTTCAGGAACTCCTGCATGGCTTTCTCAGTGTGTTTCCTACATGCTTTCCCTTGGCAGGTGCTGTTAGTTTTTATAGTCCTGGGATGAGGTTGGTGTTTTAGGGACCAGCTCCTGGTGCCATTCCAGGCTGGATACATGGCCACAGTCTTGTTGGCAGGTACAGAGAGCAGCCTCAGGTGCACAGAACATTTAGCCCGAGCTGTGCTGCTCCTTTTCAGTCACCATCTGGGCAGTTTGGGGTGCAGGTTATATTTTAGCTCAGTAAGATCTGAGCCAGAGCTTCCTGAGAGAGGAACTGGCCATAAGCAGGAGTCCTGTGGAGCTGGGAGCTCCTTCCCTTCTCAGTGGGAAGGAGTCAGGAGAGGAAACTCCTACAGAGCCTGTGGTGGTGGTGGTGCAATGATGTCATTTTCCTGAACTGCAGCAGACTGCAGCTGAGGAAATTGAGGATATTCTTAGCCTTCCCTTTTCAGGGGTATTTCTGTGCTGCTCTGCACACGTACCCAGGCACCTCTCCCGTCATGTTCTGCCACCTCATCTTCCCTCTGCCCACTCAGATCTCCTCCTGTGGGCTTTCTGCATCTCTGAACAGCCTCAGCTGCTGCTGCTTCACATGGCAGGGATAGAATTCCTGACTGCCATGTAACTGCTGGGTTGACGTGCAGAGTCCTGGGACCTGCTGGCACAGAAACAGGGTTCATAATTCATAAAAGGGTGAGAGACCCTTAAGGCTTTGCCCTCAGGGATCACACCCTAGATGTGGAATGACAGTTGGGCTTTCCAGGCTGAGTGTAGCAGTTCTTCCCTCCCTGGCATAGCTGTGGATCCTCCCAGCACACAAATTCACAGTGAGCCTGCCTGGTTCAGCAGGAAGGACAGTGCACAAACCTTGCAGTAACTGGAGGATTTTCCTCTGAGGTTCCTCATTCTGCACTGGATGCCACTCCAGCAGGGTGGTGTTGGCCAGTTGCAGACAGCTCCAGGTGAGTCCTGCTGACTGGAGGAGGATTTTGGAATATGACAAATCCATCGTGGTCTGCCTGTGCCCCTGCTGCATCAGCAGGAGCTGGTCCCTGGGGAAAATGGTTTAACTCATTCCCTCATCTCCCTTTCCATGGAATCACATTGTCTCGGGTCAGAAGGGACCTCTGAGGCTCGTGGAGTGCAGAATTTCCTCTTATGAACCCACAAATCCCTTCCTGTGGAACTCTCTGGCTCCTCCCCTGTAGTTTGTTTGTGTCTCCTAGATGGAGAATCCCCCACTGTTACATTTCCTGAGGCAGGTGCTTGCCCAACTCTCCACTTTTTCCAGCTGTCTGTAATTCCTCTCAATCTGCGAGGCAGCCCCGAGCTCCTCCTTCATGAACATCTTTTCCTGCAGTGTTTATTAGAAAAATAAACTTTCCTGATAGGCGGTGTTTTGTAGTCACCGCCCCGCTCCTCACTGCTCCCAGTTTATTGTGTACATGTCATTCCTGCATCCATGTCCCTTACAAAAACAGATTTTCCCACCGATGCGGTGTTTACCGATCACTTAAGATCCAGGCGTGTTCCGGCCTGGAACCAGCTCAAAAGGAACGCGCCCAACGTGGGGCTCGAACCCACGACCCTGGGATTAAGAGTCCCATGCTCTACCGACTGAGCTAGCCGGGCGCTGTGGTTGTGCGTCACTTTATGTGGTATTTAACGTAGCGCTTGGTGACGTCACCACGGGAGCGCGGCGCGGTGACCAATGGGAGCGCGCGTTGCTGGGCGGTGGGCGCGGGACGGGCTGGCAGCGGCGCCGCCATGAGCTCCATCGGCACCGGGGTGAGTGCGGCGTGAGGGGCGGCTCGGCCAGGCCGGGACGGGCACAGCGCGGCCGCACACCCGCCCCGACCGCTCCCCGCCGGCCCCGGGGCCGCCTCGTGCCAGCGGCGAGCGCGGCGTGGCGGCTCCGGGGCACTGCGGGCGGCTGAGTCACTGCGGCCCGGCAGGCCCGGGGAACCGGCGGCGGGGCGGGGCGGCGCTGGGATAGTGCACTTATTGTACCCCTCTACATAATATACTTCTATGGGTTTTAAATATATTCCTGGGATCCATACGGTTGGAATTACGCGGGGGCTTACAGGGAAGCAGGGCTGGGACTGTTGATCGGGAGCTGTAGTGATACGGCAAAGTGCAATACGGTACAAAGGGAAAGAGGGAAAAGTTGGGTTTGATATCGGGAAGGAATTCCTGGCTGTGAGGGTGGGCAGGCCCTGGCACAGGGGGCCCACAGGAGCTGTGGCTGCCCCTGGATCCCTGCAGGTGTCCAAGGCCTGGCTGGATGGGGTTTGGAACAGCCTGGGGCAGTGGGATCTGTCCCTGCCATGGCACAGGGTGGGACTGGATGATCTCAGGGGCCCTTCCAACCCAAACCGCTCTGGGATTCTGTGAAATGTAAAGGCAGATAAAAGCTTCCATAGGTTCTGAGTGTTGTGTAATTCTTAGTGATTTCACATCTAGGATGTGCAGTGTGGGTACATCCAGCACAGATGAAATCACCTCTCCTGGATTTTAGTCTCTATTTTCTTCTGTTTCTACATCTTATATAAGGGGTCAGCCTGCTTTGGGCGCCTCACTCATCTCTGGCAGTGACAGTCTTGAATTTTTTTAATCAATATGCTTGATCTGAAAATGCTGTGATAGTATATGGGTTTTTCTTACTGAGAATTGTGTCTTCTTCTTCAGTATGACCTGTCAGCTTCCACGTTTTCTCCAGATGGCAGAGTGTTTCAAGTGGAATATGCTATGAAAGCTGTGGAAAATAGCAGGTAAGATACAAATATCTGCATCAAATGTCTGCTCTTTTAAAGCAGTGCTGTGGGACTAGAGAAACATGAGGGTAATATTGTGGTGGTACAATGGGTTCTGATCTAAAAGCCCATTTTAGGGGTGTGGCTTGAGGTATGCTCAGGACCTTCCTGTAAATGTCTGTCAGCTTCCTGGGGATCTTAAAGACCATTTAGTTCCACCCCCTTGCTGTCTTCAGTTGCTGGAGTTGTGATAAACCTACCTCGGGGGAAATCATGTCACTGTTTCTTCTGTCTTGGTAATTCTCTTCTGTCTTGGTAATTCTCTGTTCAGTATTTTACACTGTGAGAAACTGACATTTTCCTTGTCTTTCAGTACAGCAATTGGGATAAGATGTAAAGATGGTGTTGTCTTTGGAGTAGAAAAATTAGTCCTGTCCAAGCTTTACGAAGAGGGGTCCAATAAACGCCTCTTCAATGTCGACCGACACGTTGGGATGGTGAGGTGCCATTTCATTTTTGTCCCTCAAAAGGACAAATTTATCAATCAGACAATCAAAAATAAGTAGATTAAGAAAGTAATGCTAATGTGTCTGTGTACAAAGTCAGAAATGCCGGTGGGTTTTTGCTGTTTTCTGTAATTTATTAATTGCATTAAAATGTACAGAAGTAAAATCCAAACTTAAAGTAGAAGATTGAGGCTGTTTTAAATTTTTAAAAAATGCTTTTCCGGACTTGTGTGTAAATAGAAACACAAGTGTTAAAACAGTGCTTTTTACGCAGTTACCAAATAAGTTATGTTCAAGGAAAACAAGATTCTATAATTTGTGTACAAGATTTTCTTCTCAAAAATGTGGGAATCACCTGAATTCCTTAAAGATTGGTGTATGGAGGACTGGCCTGTCCACAATAGTGATGTCAGGATGGTGTCAAAGAGTGGTGGCAGTGTGAGAGAAACCTGCTGAATATACATGATGTGAAGTATTGTTTGGGCTGGTGTTGTCATGAGATGAAAATTAACATGAAGATAACTTTGGGTATTGATGTTCCTAGAGAAAACATCTCTTAATATGTGGTGACAGCAGCATGTTTTGAGGTTGGTGGCACATGGGCAGTTTGAATTCCCCCATGGAAGTGAATTGAGTTCTTCTTTGGCAGTGAATACCATGAGTTGCCCCATGGCAGGGAATTGAGTTCTCCCCCCTGGCAGTGACCACCATGAGCAGCCAGGTGTCTGTCTGTGTGTGTCTTTGTGTGTGTGTGTGTGCTGGTGCCACACTCTCGCTCTCGTTCCAGGCGGTCGCGGGGCTCCTGGCTGACGCTCGTTCCTTGGCAGACATTGCCCGGGAAGAGGCTTCCAACTTTAGGTCCAACTATGGCTATGACATCCCCCTGAAGGTAAGAGACCAGTGCAGCTCTCAGGGCTTTTGGCTTTTATTCTTGACAGGAGAATTACGTTTTATTCCTTGTTTCTGTAAGTCAGGGTTTCCATTGTTTTATTTCTCCTTTTCCCACACAGCATCTTGCAGACAGAGTGGCCATGTATGTGCATGCCTACACCCTGTACAGCGCTGTCAGGCCTTTTGGCTGCAGGTGAGTCTTGCAGACAAACTCTGTTTTTAATATCTTTTGGTTCACAATTGTTGGAACTGCTTTGGTCTGAGTTCTTTTTTTAAACCTGGAATTAGTAACCCATAACTCATGTCCTAAATAATCCGTTCCCCTTTCTTTTTGTGTCTGTCTGACACCTCAGGTGAGGAATTCAGATTCCCATAAGGCTCTGCCAAGCTTCTGCAGAGCTGGTTAATTTGTCCCTGGTTTTTAAAGTTCAAGGGTTTGTTCCATTCAGTGTGTGATGGCGGTGAAAGCAGAACAAGCAATGCTCCTGCTTGCCCTGACACCTAGAGCAGGTTACAGCTCCTGTGTGATTCTGGTACAGAGGGACTGATAAACAGCTCTGCTGCCAGGTTACTGAGCAGTAAAACGTATCTGGCAACGTGCAGGTGCTGTTGGGAAGTAAATTGCTCAATAGAGTGTGCAGGACAGGAGGAGTTTTGCTCCAGGAAGGGTGTAGGAAACCCAAGCTAGTGTAATTTCTAGTTCTGTGTGTGTTGCTTAAAGGAAAGGTTTTAATTTCTCTTTTCTCCTGCAGTTTCATGTTGGGGTCCTATGATAGTGATGATGGTGCACAACTGTACATGATTGATCCATCAGGAGTTTCATACGTGAGTGTGTCAGAAATATTTCCATCTTAGCTTAAGTTCCTCTTTGAAGAGTTTCTAGTTGGGAAAATAGTGTTGGTCCAAAAGAGCTGCTGTTGTTTTCTCCTTTTGCCTGGGAAGATCTCTGGTGAATCACTGCTGCTCCTTTGTTAAACAAACATTGTGTTTCTTAGAAGTGCAGTCTGAGAAATGAGTTTAAAGCTTGTCTGTCAGAATTTGGGAGTTCATCCACGTGGCTCTGTCCAGTGAAAACTCCCATGCACTCCAAAAAGGAAAGAATTGTAGTGATGCCCCCTTATGTAAATACTTCAGGTAAGAGATGGCTGTTCCTCTGGCACTGCCTGCCAGCAGCAAACCAAATCAAAATAGAATTGTGGTTAATTGTTTGCAGTGCTGCATTTTCAGTTGTGAGTCACACACAGGTCGATGCACACTCATACTGCTGGATTTCTTAAAATTTTCATGCAGTATATGCAGTACCATGGCTGTTGAGAGAAAGAGAAATGCTTAATTTTTATGTGTTTACACTTCAAATGTATTTCCACAGTAGGTGGCTTTAGCTTGGGGTTTGCTTGGATCTCTTCAAACTTATGCTAATTTATTCTTCCATTTATTGTAATAGCAATTTTAAAAATCTGTTACAACATTTTGAGGTGATAAATTTCTGTCCAGGAATTACTGAGCACTTTTCTATCAGTAGTGGTGGGACTTGATGTAGTAACTGGACTCTATTCAACAATTGGGGATGTGCCCCAAGAGAGAACAAAACAAGGCTTTTTGGTCTCTCACTGTGAGTTAGGTGGGGTTGTCATGTATTTAATTATATTTACATATTGTTTGTTTGTTTATTTGTTTTGTTTTTCAGGGTTATTGGGGTTGTGCCATTGGTAAAGCCAGGCAGGCTGCAAAAACAGAGATAGAAAAACTTCAGGTATGGTGTAACAGTGTTGTGCTGTCTCAAAATATTCCTAGCTTATCATGTTACCTTTTGGTGCCTGAAATACATCAAATGCAGAATTGGGTGAAATATTTCCTTGTACATTTGCCAGTGAGCCAAGTAAGTGAGTGAATATAAAAGTATAAATATGTTTTTGGTTCTGAATGAAAACCATGGGCAGCATTGTGCAGGGTGCTGTATCTATTTCCCCCCAAGGTTTTAGGTGAATCTTTTCTTTAACAAGTTCAGAAAGGCTGCTCTTTTTAAGGACAAACTGATGTGTGGAGAGAAGACAACCAAAAAGTATGGAAGTGTCCCTTTAGCTGAATGAATCCTAAAATATTTCCATCCTCCTCATGTTTTAATATCTGACACCCTTGAGTTGGAGGCAATGTGGAATCAAGTCCTTCTTCTGGGCTGTCTCATGTACTTTTTTGTCTCATGTACTTTTTATGTGCTATTCTGCTAAAAATATTTTTATTTTGGTCTGCAGAGGGATGTCACAGCTATTCATGGAAAGGTTCAGAGTTTATATGATTGTTATATTTTTAAGAATATCCTATTTATGGTGCTGTAGCACCATGAGAGGAAAAACTAGAATGTCCTAGACTCAGTTCACTCAGTTTTGAATCTGGATGCTTGAATACCAAATTAAAGGGTGTGTGCAGTGTCCCCAGTAATTGCAGGTGTGGGGAGGTGAGTCCAGCCCCATGTGCCAATAACTTTTATTCACTGTGGACTGGACAGGTTTCCAGGTCCCAGCTGATTTTTTACAGGATGAATTTGTCAAAGCTACGATGGGAAAAAAACAGAAGTATAAAAGGTTTGTGGGGTAATCCATTTTAGGGTCAGCTAAGATTTGTTTGTTGGAAGAGATGACTGCAGGTGGAAAGGGAGAGGCAAGCAGGGAGCCAGGACTTTAACCCTGCCCTGGGGCACTGCAGAGCAGCTCCTGTGGTGGGAAGGAAACAGTGTGTGAAACTCTGGTGTGGCTGAGGGGGCAGGAAGAAAACCCTGCATTGATCACACCCCTTGCATTTTATTGCCTGTAAAGTCAGCTGTGGGAAAACTTGGGGTTGTGTGGGGACTGCTTTAATCTCGTCATCTCCTGCAGCTCTGATACTGTTACAGCTTTTTGATATATGGACAGTTCACATTGTTTACTTTCATTGTCTGCAGAATTAACATACCTGGGATGGGAAAAGGATAATGGCAGAAATAAAATCGACTTCAGTTTTCTTTTTTGTAGACAGGCATGACAGTAGTAGAGCTTTAGATTTTCCTGTTTGATTGCTAACTTTACATCATGTAAATGTTAGTGTGACACAAGCTCCATTTCTGTTCTGGACTGAGTGTCACAAAGGCAGTGGGTCTCTGTTTAAGGAATTTGTCCAGGTGGGACTGTGATGGCACATTTGTCTAACCAGGCATTTCTTCTCTGGCCCACTGCTTCACCCCAGAAAGGGCTGTGACACTCCACATGAACTCTCGTCATCTTAATCCCTTCACCAGTGCTTCACAACTACCTTCCATTCTAAGAGTTTGAAAATGTTTTGGGAATTGGAATAGATAGTAAATTACATTAATGAAATACAGGAGAATATATTACTGCTTCATAGGCCAGAAAAGTTGGCCTATAAAACAAGTTTATTATGTCATGAAAATTTGCACCAGCCTTTGTTCTGATTAACTGTGAAGCTGCCAAAAGACTGTGCTATAACTGAGAAAATGTGAAATGAGATGCTGATGCCTTGCTTACAGAGGCAGTTGGTTGTTAAACAATATTCTCCTCTTGGGGCATTACTTAAAACCCAAAATTACTTACTTTTGGTCTTGCTAACATTTTATGTATTCCTATGCTGCTGAGAAGGAATACCAGTATTGCCTGTAACTTTGTGGTGCCTCTCCCATGTGGTTATTTTATAGCATCTAGGAACAAGTCAAGCTTTTAGGATGCCAGCATCACCAGTGTAGCTTCTAAGATTTCAGCTGATGACTGCTTTAAACTGGGGAATTTCCAAGTAGTATTTTTTTTTTTCCTAGAATCTTTCATTTTGTAATATTCTTCCCTGGAATAATGACTTGCATAGAGCAGGATGCATTGTAGAGAAGAAAAGTGGTTCTGGCCTTTTCTGTTACTTTGACTGCTGAACATGAAGCACATGCAGGGCCTCTCCTGTTCTGGCCTTGTGGAACATTTATATTCTCTTAATAAAAACCTTATATCTGTTGTGTCTTTTTCCTACAGATGAAGGAGATGACCTGCCGTGATGTTGTTAAAGAAGTTGCAAAAATGTAAGTCTTCAATTTGTTTTTCCAACTTGACAAAAATGCAGACTGGTGAGCTTGCTTCGGTTTCAAACTGAGGCTGTTTCTTTAAAATTGGGTATTGTGTCATAAAGTGTCTGACTCTAATCTCTGGTTTTAAAATATTTAAACCAAGTGAGAGATGAAGGGAAACTTCTTGGTGTGCTGCTTCTGAAGTAAGAGTTGTTTGAACAATGACCTGATGCTTTGGAGAGAAGTTGCCCACAAATGATGCTGAGATCTTGGACTAAAAAAAAAAAAGCTCAGGTGCTTGGGAAAGAAGCAAAGTAGAACTTCTTTAAAGGAATATATACAATATAGCTGTATTATTAGACATTGTAAATTATTTCTAATAATAAAAATACTTCTGTTCTAGTTCTGCTTCAGCTCAAACTCAACAGCAGCTCTAGACAGGGTTCTGCTTTTCAGCTCAAATTCAGATCCTTAGTAGAATTTAGCAAGATAGCAAAGATTTTAATAATGTTTAAACCTAAAATACTGTATGCTGTGGTACAACTTGGAGTTTAAATTCCCATTTCCATGTTGGCCATAATTGGAAATCTTATGTACAAACTTTTGATTAGACACAAGATAGTGTGGTGTTGGGATTTAGTGTAAACTGCAGTAAGATTTCCTGGGGAAATGCAGGACACTCCAAGCTGTATTATAACTGGTCTATAGCAGAAGCAGGCAGTGATGATGCAGCCCTGGTTCTGCAGTATCTAAATCTTAATGTTTGTTCCAGTTAGAACATCTCAACCTGCATCTTGGCTGTAATGATTAAAGGGATTGTTAGACTAGCAGTTAAACCTGCAAAATTCTCTGATAATGTTTGGTGGGGAGAAGGCACAGGGAGAGCTCCTATTAATCATAAGAATACTTTAACAGAAGAAATCTGTGACAGGAACAAAGTATATTTAGCCTATTGGTCAGTCTGTTCTAATTTGTTCTTTTGTCTGTTCCTTTCAGAATCTACATAGTTCACGATGAAGTAAAGGATAAAGCTTTTGAGCTGGAACTCAGCTGGGTTGGAGAAAGTAATGTATTTCTGTAATTTCTATAAACACTCCAGAATATGTAGAACTTTTTATACTTCAAGTAAAACACTGCTTTTTAAATGCACTCTGTATGTCAGGGCCTTTGTGTGAATTGTAATTAAGACATACTCTTTCTATTGGCAGTAACCAATGGAAAACATGAAATTGTTCCCAAAGACATCAGAGAAGAAGCAGAAAAATACGCCAAGGTAAGTTATGTGCTTCACTTGACAAGCTGTTGAGCTGCCTGGAAAATGTATCATTCCAGCACACATGCCATCCCCTCAGTTGGGAAGGGACTGTAGGGAAGGCTACAGTGTAACCAGGATAGTTCTTGCTCTCAGAAACTGATAATTCAGAGCCTGCCACAAGCGGGGTCTTTCTCCTTCCAAAGTGAGAGCACTGATGGGAACTGTCCTGCTGCCTGCAAGGGTTTGGACACAGTGAGAGAGCTGTGAAGCTGCAGCAAAGCTCTTTTTGTTTAGTGCAGGCTGAATTATAAAACAACTGGTAAGACTATTCTTTAATTACACTTTCTTTTTTCAAACAGGAATCTTTGAAAGAGGAAGATGAGTCAGACGATGACAATATGTAACACATTGTTACTCCAAAACAAGTCAACTTTTCTTATCTTAGACCAGGTTTGTTTATAATGCATTATGCATGGGATGCTGTTGTGTACTTGTTGGAAAAAACCAACTGACCAACTTGCACTAATAAATTTTCCATTTTACTGTCTCTTAGCTTTTATTTCAAATGGTATAGGCCAGCAGCTGTACCTGAAGAGACATTAAGAAGGAAAGACATTATCAGGTTGCTGTAGCTTCCTAAAGCACTCAATTTGAGCCAGGCTATGTTAATGGTGCATAGTTTAATATTTAGAACTAGTACTCTGTTCTTCCTTGATTAACCAACAGCACAATTTGCAGTTTGTTGGCAGAAGAGATGAGAACAGGGCCAGCTCCAAGAGCAGGTTACAGTTTAAGGTGATGTGCACTCCTAACAGCCTTTGTAACAACCAGGAGATCAGGAAAATGAATGTTCATCTGAAGTACTAGGTCTGGGCTTAGTGGAGGAGTAGGAAGAATTAAAAACTAATTCAGTTTAAAACAGTGCTTGTGTTAAGTTCTAAAGCTGTGAGATCTATTAAGCAATGTAATTGAAATTAATACTTGAAGAGCCAAACTATTTTTAAACTGTTGTATTCAGCTGTAGTTTTTAAACATACTTCTGAACCAGCTTCAGCAATTGTTGACCTTTCCAGAAGTTAAAAACAAGCTCTGCTGCTGTCATTCCCCACTTCCTAGGAAAACTGGGAACTGCCTGTTCTAGTCACTTGAAAGTTTTGAAGCAGCAGGTTGGATGGGGCTGGGAACACCCTGGGCTGGTGGAAGGTGACCCTGCCCATGGCAAGGGAGTGCACTGAGGTGACCTTTGAGGTCCATTCTTACCCACATGGTTCTGTTCACCACCTTAAAACTCAGTTAAAACTGAAGTCTTGTTTGTACATGCAGGTAAAATTCTGATGGCCCTGCTAATCTAAAATGCATATTTAAGTAATGAATCAAACTCCTCAGCTTTAGGACACACATGTTCACCAGCCCCTAAAACAGGTTTCCATTACAGGTTTATTTTTTTAGAGATAGTTTGGAAAATAGCTGGCCTTCTCCTGTCTCCTTTGTACCAGGATTACAAAGCACAGGTTCTACTTCCTTTTAGTGACATGGGAAGGCCAGCAGAGAGCGATGGCTCGTGCCTGTGTCAGCTGAGGCTGCCTGAGCTCCTGCTGGGCCAGATGGGGCCAGTCATGGCCAGGACAGGCAGCCTCCTTCAGTGCCTCCTCCTGAAGCTGCAGTGACAGCTGCTGCACTGAGTCAGCCTGGAGTTGTGAGTTCCAGGGCTCCAGACTGAATTTACTACTGCAGTTTCCTGCTGACTCAGCCTTTGAATCAGGCCAGCACCAGTCAGGAAACTCCTCAGCAGCACCTTAAAGCATCAGCTGAGGCTGATCTGCCACTCCCTGGCTATGGCAGCAGGGAAGTATCTGATTCTCTTCATTTTGTCTTGATTCTGTTCCTAAAACCACAGAATGTTCTGAGTTGGAAAGGACCCACAAGGATCATCACACCCAGGATCAAAACTCACGAGCTTGGTGTTTTTAGCACCATGCTGTAAACTGCTGAAGGGAAACTGAAAGCTGTCCTGGTATGTGGCTACACCCACCCCTCCAATCCTTCCAGTGACAACCATTCACAATTAGGGACAGGAACTGTGACAACTCAGATTTCAGGGTACAGTGAGAAGAGCAGTACCAGCTTTGTATATTTAAAAGACAAAATTGAAGGAATATGAAGAGATAAGTGCACAGCCACCTACTTGCTTATCTAAAATTTCCAAATAACTACTTCTTGGAGAACATGGCAATCTGGAAAGCTCCTTTGAGGATCAACACTGAATTTTTCTATACCTTTTCACAACAAGTAAAAAATTCCATGAAAAGCAATTTCAAGAGGCTGTGGATAGCAGGACATGCAAAGTGCTGCCCAGTGTCTTGGCAAAATTTAGTTAAACAATACCTAGATGATTATGACTCTCAGGTTATTTTCCAAATTTAATCATTAATTTATCAGACTATAGACTCAGCCTATTGATGAAAATTTTATGGTAAGGAGAAAAACCTACTTTTATTTCCACTGATTGCAGATAGGGAAAGAACAAAAAAGAGCATTAGAAAGTGAGAAATCTGGTTTGTTTTTGTTTTTTTTTTTGGGGGGGGGCAGGGGCAGTGTCAGAGAGGAAAAAGGCAGGAGAATACTAAACAAGCTACCTTAATACTGACATTGCCCTTTACTTTAGAAACAGAAAGCCAGCAGAATTCTTTTTGATCATAGGTTCAGCATTGCTGTCTCTTGTCAACAAGGCCCAAGAAGTTTAGAGTAGAGTTCTAGCCCAGAGAGACTCATTCCAGCAGAGAAACTACTGCAACTCCCGTGACAGCTATTTTTGTAAGTTCCATGAGACAACCACTCTGTATTTAACAAGTAACTTACTAATTTTAGTTATTTTAAAATTAACTAATTACAATAGTGTTTCACTAATTTAGTGCACAGCTGATAGAATGCACAGAAACTTCAATGAGTTTTGCTACTGAGAAATATTTACTTGTTGCTATGTCAAACAGTGAAGTTGAGCAGGGGAAAAAATCTTTAGAAAAATAAGGAAGTAGCTACTTATGGCCACACTGACCAAATAAAGAACTAAAAATGCAGCGGGACAGCAAAGCACAAATAAACTTTAATTAAATGTTGAGGACATCTTTTCTAAGTATATAGAGCTGTCTGAGGGAAATCACTTGGTAAATAAGCTCCAAAGCTCCAGAAGGGCTCAAGCTGGATCTGCAGTTGTTATTTTAGGCAACAACTAGATCTGTTCCAGAACAAGTGAAAGTAATATTAAATTGCAAACAACCAAAAAGATTACATTTAGCAGAGGCTCTGTTTTAATTACAGGATTAGGGGAAAACAGATCTGGCTGTTACAGATACTCCCATATCCTGCAGGCTTAAACAACATCTAAGGACAGGAGTTTGATTTAAGCCCAGAGAACAACACCTGATCAGGCAGCTGAACAAAGGTTTGAAAGGCAGCATGCATTCCTACAGAATTAAGGCTTGGATCCCTAAAATTAAAATTAGCTTTTCTAGCTGGCTTGAAAATGGTCAGTTATAACTTCAGTGTAACTAAAATATGGAAATGCTTTGCAAGGCAAACAAATGGCAGGGTGAAATCTTCTGAATTAGAGATTTGAGCAAGAGGTGACTCCAAGAGTCTTGCTTGGGTTATTTCTGCCCAAAGCACTGGGAAGTTTCAGATCTAAAGATAGCAGAAAAGCAGCACTGCTTGCTTCAGGCTCCACAATTAACCTACTTTGTCCTACTCTGGCCATTTATGGGAACACATAATACAGCAGAAAGTTAAATACCCACTTGGAATGCATAACTCCAGTTCTTGCCATGCTGAAAGACTTCATGCTCAGGGTTTCAATGGTTTATTCTTGCTTAAGACCCAAAGCACAGGGCCTGAACAGAAGAGCAGGAAGAAGAGTGTACAGCCCAAGTCATCTCTTAGCTCAAAGTCATCCCTCCACCCAAGGAGTGTTTAGAAGTGCAGGTCCAACCATGACTCAAGAGTAGCCTGTTCAGTAAGATGCTTCCTCCTCAAGTCTCACACATCCACTGGCTGTTACTCAGCACCTGAATCACTGCTCTGCTGTTTATTGAGGCTGGATATGTTACATTCCTTGTTACAATTAGTTAGTCAGCAAGGTCACATACAGCAGCTTTGCTCAAGAGAATTAAGAAGGGGACTGGGTGAACTGTGGGTGACAAATTACAAAACAATAGGCTCCAGTCTCCRTGACTGCACCAGGGCACATCTTAGAATATGAAAGTGCACTTGCACAGTTCAAAAAGCAAGTTTAGCCTATTGCATCAAGATAATTAATTTTATGCTACTTTAATATGGCCATAAAAGTTACTGGCTTGGATAATATCCTCTTTACAACTGCTAGTGCTGCTGATGAAATGATGGCAAGATTATTAGAAGTAACCCATATGTGAAATTTCCTGTGTGGCAGACATCCATGAGGCCATCTCCAAAAGAAATAGTACTCATCTGTATTTGGTGCTGACTCTGAGAAAGGAAACATTCCAAGCAGAATGTGTCTCATGCAGATCTGAAGTATGCCAAGCATTGGGTCATTCATTTGTAACTTCTCATCACCAAAAATAGCTCGATGGCCTGAGGTTAAAGCCCCACATGCTGAGAGTGTGACTGTCCATGTGGATGCAGCACTGCTTGGGATGCTCTCTGCCTGTGCAGTCCCAGGCACCCTTAAGGAAGGAGATTTGGAATAACTCCAGGGCTGTTTTGCAAGTCTCTTCCTGAAGATAAAACCACAGCCATAGAAGGGAACGTAAAACAGTGAATTCAAAAATGCATCTTAGCATGACCTTAAAATGAAGCACACAGTTTGAAGATTGCCAAGAGACAAACAGTTTTGATTGTCATGACAATTCTGATGTGTAACTGTACCAAAAATACAGCAGAGTCTGTTCTCTCCCCCTCATTTTTTTCTTTCAGTTGCATGTCTGTAAGACAAGGACCAGCTTTTCCTCTGCCCACCAGTTTTTTCAAGTTGCATGCAGCAAGGAAGTTACTTCTACTTAAGAGCTATTTTGAGATACCAACTGCTTGGAACTTTCCTTTATAGAGCATCTTGCTGTCTATTATGTGCAATTACCCAGAGCTGCAGAAAACAAGTGGTAGCACAGTTAAGTCTTGCCTTAGTGTAAATACATTCTAGTATTTTAGAACACAGGATCTACAACCAAGCTCAAACCAAGTCTCCTATTTCCAGATGGATGCAGCCACCCCCACACAGTGCTCTTTCATCTTCAGTGCATTGCTATTAAAGGACTCTGAAACAGTTGTTTAAAAATGGGTCTTACGAGTTGCTGTGCCAACCAAAAATGGACAACTAGAATGAAACAGGCAGCAGCATCACACAGTTTGTACTCCAAACACATGCATATCTTCAGATACAGGAAAAAACTGAAATCCCCTGAAGTCTCCCCTAAAAACAGTGTAGGAACTGCCCACTGAAAATACCATTTTAGGCGAACTGATAAACCAAGCCAATCGAGGGTTCAGAAAGAACATGGTGTGCTTTATTGCTGCATAAAATTAGATTAATTTGGTACACATATTGTCTGCATATCCAAAATCAGTCATTAGGATTCCAGTTTCATCAGATGAAGAGTAGGTTCAATTATAGTGAGTTCACCCAAAACCAGATGCATTCCAAACACACACACCTCCTCAAAACCCACCCACGTGATGCCTGAATCTTTTAAAGTTAAATTTTATCTTTGTTGGAATTTTAGAAAAGCAGGAAATCTGCTCCTTTCATTAGATTCAGAAAGCACAGAGAGCTGTCACATGAGACTGCATTAACAGGTGACAAGAGCAGCGCAGGAAGCACCAGCTACTTTAGCAGCATGCTCAAAGCTCAGTTTCAATTCTAACCCCAGGTGTTTCCACAGTCAACAAAGCCCACCAAGTGAGAGCCTATTTCCCCCAAACACTTTCCTATGTACACCAGGAATAGAAACAAATCTGAAATGCTGTTTGAGGCAGAACCAAAATGTAGCTAAATGTGTTTTCCATCAGCTGGTTTAACAAGAGCTTGTGTCTGCCCTCACACCAGTGTATCCTGTTGTGCTGCTTGCAAGGAGATGACAGATCACTCCCACAAATGCATCTTCCATTGATCCAGAATAATAAAACCCCCCTAAAAAGGCATGTATTTTGCTCTGTCAGAGTTCTGAATGTCACACAACACAGTTCTGTTTATAGCTGCAGCTAATGAGGTGACACTACACAGGAGCACTGCAGCGCACATCCCTGAAGGTACAAACTCCTGCAAACATCACAGTCTGGCAATTAATTCACAGGTTAAGTGTTGATGGGGCAGCCAACTCCCTGGCCACCTGGAAATGAACTATCTGGAATAATAACCTCCAGAAGACAGACAAATGAAAAACAGCTTTGGGAAAAGATGGCTGAGCAGGGAAAGAATTCAGAATTTAATCACTGGCTGAACTGTAGATTCTCACCACCAGCAGCTACCTACAGCTCAAAACATTTAATCCAAAAGACCAAGGGCATGAATACTTTTAAGTAAGAATCAATACTGACCAACTGCAGTCTTGTTAGCTGAGGCTGAAAAGTAAATTAACCTGCAGTGATTTGGACAAGCAAAAGCTCTGGAAAAAAAGGCCATGTAACCACTGCCTTGAGCAGCTTTCTTTTGCTGAGCAGCCATGCTGAACAGCAGTGCTGCTGCTTCCCTCTTTGTGCCAGGCTGCAGGCTGGTAGTGACACACAGACTGCAGTGTCACACATACTTCAGGGACATACACAGTGCTTCTGGAGGGTTACAAGGAAGGACTGTGACTCCACAGTCCTGAGCCTGCTGAATCACGTTGCTCTACACTCTTCATCTGTAACAATAAATTATTTTAATCACCAGTTTATCAGTGCTGGCAAGCCTGAGACACCCCTATTCTGGCAGGTGCACCATGTCCAAGGACTCACCATCAGCGTTAGAACCCTGGTCTTTATCTCTACAAGTATGGAAAGATGCATTTTAGTAAAAATCTGAACTCTGTGAACTCTGCAAGCCACTTGCACAAGCTTTTTCAGACACTGGTATATGACAACATGGCTCATAAGAGCTTTATTTCCTTCTTATGCTTTTTTACATGGCTACTACTGCAACAAAAAGTCTACCAGGAAGCAGTGGGAAAAAAAAAATCAGTCTGAGATATAAACTACCAACAGGTAGGATAAAAGGATAAAGAGGCAAGATTCCTACTTCAGATTGCCCATTAGAGATCACTCCAACTACCAAAAAACAAGAAGATCCTGCACCTAACACAGGTAGAGAAATGAATCCAGCCAGACTTAGTTCTCTATACCAAAGTGAAACGCCCATTTCAGCTCTCCAGTGTCAGCAGCAACTCACATCTTAGCTATGGGAAGCATTAGACACCTCTTCAGTAAACATTTACTCCCAGTGTGGTATCACAAAAAGCTGAAAAAGTGACCACACTGTTGCTACAAAGTAGATCTTAGAAGTTAAATATTTACAGAGAAGTATCTTCTACTTCAGCATCTTAATTTACTCAGAAGACTGCAGCAAGGTTCTTCAAATACAACATGCAGAACTTCAAAGACTTTTTCTGCTGTTGCTTTTCACAGCAATGGAATCAGTAATTGCCACTCCCAAACCCACATGGGTTTTGCTTTCAAGTTTACCCTGCACGTTTGATTTAGACGGGAGTTTACTAAAGCAGCAGTAATTATAAACTAGAGATTTGACTCTGTTAGGAAGAATACAGACTACTTAGAGATTCAGGTGTAAGTTTAAAAGTTTTCCATTTAAGTTTATTTCAAGAACATAAAATATATTCAATCTGTAGATGGGTAACTAACTCTATTTACTGACAAAACCACTCCTTCAATCCTGTAAAAAAATTTCTCCCCCTAAAAGATCAAAATTTTCACAGATAAAGAATTTAAATCAGGAATAAGGTTTACACCTCAGAAGCCAGGACAACAGGCTGCATGGTGCAGAGATAATTTGGAAGCCAGTTAAAAAGCATAGGAATCTTAAAAATTTAAGTTTACAAGACTGGAAAGGTTGATGCACTGATCATGCACCACGTACATGCACAGGATACATTTCTGGTGCTAACCACTATCTTGTGCCTGCCATGAAAAATGCTATTCAGAAAACCTGAAAGAGAACTAATGATAGATGTAACGATCTGATCCTTCCCCTTTACTGCTGGCATTCAGTGTTGTTTTGAAAAATATGTAAGAACACTCCTTCAGCAGCCCTGTGAGCACTGCTACCCAGAACAGTAACTGAATTCTCATTAGACTTCAAGCACCTACTTCAAGTTTTGAAAGACAGGCTGATCACTTGATTGCAGGTGATGACAGAATGCTTTGCCACATTTAAATTAAAGCTGCTGCACAAATCTTCAGCTTCCCTGCAGTGCTGTGCAGTTGTTTTGCAACACTGCATGATTTCCCCAGGACAGTTGCAACTATCATCCCCAATGTGAACTTGCAGACCTGAGAAATAATACAAGAAATTCAGTGTATTCAAATTCTGTATCTTGTATCCCCTTATTAGATCAAAATATTTATCAAAATAGAAATTAAGCATCTATATTCAGATACCTTAACACCATGTGCCAAAACATGCAGAAACTGGTTTTAAAATTCAGGCCTAAGTAAACCCTGGCAATAAGCAGATAATTCCTAAATTAGCCAACATTAACATTTGATACAAATATGTCAGCTATCATAAAATTACATACCAGAAAGAATAAAAATAGCCTCTTACAACACAGCTCTTGTTCTGTCCAAACACAAGATTACCAAATCAGTCTTAAAAAAAGGAACATTTTCTGTCTGGCATGAAAAGATTGCCTGGTAGATGCCACAGCTCATGGGCTGGGGGGAAGCAGCAGCTCCCTCAGCTGAGAGTTGAAACTGCTCTGGTGGTGCTGGGCTGCCAGCAGCACCCTCAGTGAATGCATCACTGCTTCCTGCACACACTGGAACACGTGGGACCGCAGCTCACATCTGCAGCCACAGAGCACAACGAAGTCTGGGCATGGTTTAGTCAGGAAAAATGGGGCTGCTCCTCCCTGGAAATCATTGAGGCTGTTGCCAGGAGCTTGGCCAGCTGAGCACAGATCACTTTACTGGTTACTGGGAAAAGCAACTACAAAGTGAGTATTACTTTTGCAGAGCTGATATAGAAATCTGAATTCTCAGATTTTTCTCACACAAGTATTTCTGACAGTGCTCTCTACAACATAAATATTTTCATCATTACTCATGTCCAGAAGATACTGCACTGCTGCAAAACATCCCCAGAGCAGATCCAAGAAATCAGCACTGAACTTCAGTGGAGAGAATGCATCAATTCAGGCTGCCAGGCTTTGTGTCCTTTCCAGGGGGAACCCCCACAAGGCAATGATTGAAATCAGCTTGAAGTTTTGTTTGAATAATTAAATGTCCATTTTCTGAACTTGAGGACAGGAATGTCCCAGAGCTGGGGAAAATATAAGTAAGCATTTAACATTAACAGGTTTCATTCAAGTTGGTTTGGTTTTTTTCCCCTCTCTCACACGATTATAAAAATGAAGGAACTTAATGCTGATTGTGCTGCACTGTTAAACTATTTTCTCCATGACCAAGAAAGGTTTGATCTTCCATTTTTATAAACCAGCTGTTACTGGCTGAAGTTTTTTGCAGTCATCTCCTTATTTATTGGAATTTTTTCTCTTTATACCTACACTTCACAACTTCAACTGCTCTTCTGAGCACTTTACAATCATTTTAAGTTTGTGGGAAGCATGTGCCCTTGATTTGTACAGAAATACTGCAGTTCCACATAGAGGATCTGCAAAAGTGTTGCCTACTTAACCACAGAACAAACATCAAAGAGAAGAGCATTAAAAAAAAAAAAGAACACTGGAAACAGAAATAAATGCTACAAGTCTCCTGAACAACTGCAAAGTCTTGACAGAGTAGCACCCTACTTCACTAAATAGAAAGAAGCTCTGTGTTAAAATAACATCCAAGACTTTAAATATTTCTACAGTATTTTGGCTGCAATTGTACATGCATTCTGAGGTTTTATCTACAAAAAAAATCCAGTATGTCAAGAGCAGTATGTGATTACTGAACAGAATAAAACCATCTTAATTATCCCAGAAATCTTTTTACTTTATCTATGATCTGAAGGAAGCCACATGATACATTCAACAGTTACTCTGCTGTTCTTATAAAGAGACCTGTAAGATACAAACATTCCTAAATTTGCTATTTCTTATAAAGTGCCACATGCATGGAAGACTTTGGGCAAGATTTCTGTATATTCTGCAACTAATACACCAAACACATTTTCAAGTGTTTAAGTGTATTATTTTTACTAATTTACTTAGAGCCACCACTTAGAATTCCATGTGACCAATGACCAGTGTCATGCTTAGAGTGCCTGAATGCTTTTAATTGTTTTTAAATTAAGAAGCCTTTAATTTGCTCAAGCTAGGCCTCAAATGCATTTCCCCAGGCAAATCTCCCATGCTGCATCTACAAGACCTTTGGTACTAACAAAGTACAGATAAAAACAAGAACTGCTGCTTTGAACAATGATCTAAAAAATGAAATGTTTCTCCCTCACAGCGTGTCTGTTTACAAAGAGATTAGATACTAAAGTGACTTACTGTGATTGTCCCACTCTAGAGTTTCTCAGCTGTTAGCTTGGTGCAGTTAACACAGCAGGCCAGGATAAAAAGGCTCACCTAAGTGACCTCCACTGCTCATTTCTTCCACTCCTTTCCACAGTTGCCCTGTAAGGGTTTGCACAGGGGGATGGGGCACAGTGCAAAGATCCAGCACAGCCAGCGTGGCTTCAAGTTTCAGGGCTGCTTAACAATGACATTTAGGACACAAAATCTTGCTACCACACAGCAACTCTTGAGTTCTGAAGTTCCTATTCCAATGAAAAGATATTTATACCAAAATTAGACTTTTTTCCTGCCTTGCCAAAAGCACAGTGTTCTCATTCTATGACAACAGATACCATCCCTAAGCTGTGTGAGACCATTTGTGCTGTGCTGAGCTGCCCACTGGGCATTCTTAGCTGCTTAAAATACCATAAAAGAACAAGTCACCTCTCCTGCTCACTGGCTATGCAGAAATAAAGTCCTTGTGCTCACAGCAGCTCGGTGGGTGATGTGCCATGAGCCTCATAATTGTGCTGGCTACATCCACAGGGGCAGGACTTTTATGCTAGAAATCAGAAACAAGACTGATTAGTTTAATCACAAACTGGTATTTATTGAATGGTTCTACACTCAGTACAGAGATACAAACCATGCCTCAGGAAAGCTCACAGTTCAAGGCAGGATTTGCCCAATAGATTCCACGGAGAGATTAGACATTCAAACAGAATTTTGGAACTTTTGTTAACATTTAGGTCAGAGAATGGTTTGGGTTGCAAGGAATCTTAAAAACATCATCCAATTCAAACTGCCTTGCCATAGGCAGGATCAGGTTCCCCTGTCCCAGGGTGTTCCAATCTGACTTTGGACACTTCCAGGGATCCAGGAGCAGCCACAGCTTCTGTGGGCACCCTGTGCCAGAGCCTGCCCACCCTCACAGCCAGGAATTTCCTCCTCATGTGCAAGCTCAACCTGCTCTCAGTCAGCGCAAAGCCATTCCCCCCTGTCCTGTCACTGCATGCCCTTGTCCAAAGTCCCTCTCCAGGTCTCTTGCAGGTTCCCCTCAGATACTCTCTAATTTATCCACTGCATAAAACAGAACTACAGACAGAATCAGAGCTCCCTCAACCTTCAGACATTTTGTAGAGACCCTCAACCATCTTTATACCTCCAACCCAGATCCAAACGTCAGAATTCCAGACCTTTCCTCTATGTCAGACCTTGCCTGCAGTCAATTCCAAATAAGTTTTGCGTACTTTGTGCATTATTAAACCTTCAGAGCTTACCTGTACACACATCCCTGCTCACTGAACTCCCTAGAGAGCTCTCAAAAAAAAAAAGACCAAAACAAAAAAACCCACAAGAACAAATAAAAGCCCTTTAAACCCAAACCAAACAAACAAACAAAAAAAAAACCCAAAAAAACCCAAACAACTAAAAACCTCAAACAAACAAAGAAACCCCCAAAAACCCCAAACAAACAAAACAAAAAAAACCCCAAAAGCCACCTTCAAAACAGAACTTACATGGGAACTGTACCTAAATTGACCATATATTTCTGTCAAATAAACACAATTATCCCCCTACTATTGCTTCAGATAGTTCTGAGAGATGCCTTCCAGCTCACAGGGAGCACTGTCAAACAGATGCTCATCACTCTGGAATAAAAATCATGGATCAATTATTCAGGTTAAAAATTAAATACTACCATAAACCACAGAACAAATTCTATATAATATATCCAAGGGTGAAACTAACGTTAAAACGTATGGTTTCATCATAGCTTCCACCTGTAACTCCTACTTATTCAGATCAAAGCTCGCCCCTAAACTAAACTCTCAAAGGACTCTGACAGGTGCAGGGATCCCGCCTCGTAAGGCCGCACCTCCAGGACCACACACTACAACATCCCCACACGCCTCCCACAAAAATCCCTCAGCTTCCTCCACACTGGATCCCTGTCCTTGCCGCGCCTTCCTGCAGAGGGAACCGTGGGGAAGCGCTGGAGCAGCAGAGCCGCCCGCGTTCCCTCCCCACACGCGTCACGGGGATGATGAAGGGCGGCGGAGCTGCGCCCTCCCCCGCGGGAAGGCGGCGCGGCCCGGCAGCCCCTACCTGCACCCCGGCTGTGTCTCTGTGGGGCGCTCGGGCCGCCCCGGCGGCTCCGCGCCCTCACGGCGGGCGGTCCCGGCGCCTCCATGGCGGCCGCTCCACTTCCGGCTCCGGCCGGGCCCGCTCTGAGCCATCGCCGCCGCAAGCAGGGCCGCCACCAACACCCAGCGACAGGGTCATACCGCCGGGAAGAGACGCGGTGCCGCCTCAGCGGACCTCAGGATGAGCCTCCCGGCCGGCCGCTCCCTCCTCCGAGCTCACGGGCGCTCCCGCTCCTCCCTCTTCCCGCGGCCTAAAATGGGAAAGAGCCGCGCACAAAATGGCGCCTGCGACGCCGCGGCCGCCGCGCCTGCGCTCCGCGCGCGCCGGCTCCGCCCCCGCCGCCACCGCCGCCGTCCCGCCCCCNCCCCGCCCCGTCCTTCCCCCTCCCTCCCGCCCGTCCCGCCCCGAGCCAATCACATCACGCCGTTGCCCTTCCGGTCCCCTCCGCTGGCCAATCCCGTGCGCCCGGGGCCGCGGCGCGGCCCAATGGGGGTGCTGTCCGCGGCGGCCCAATGCGCGCGGGGCGTCGGGGCGGCGGCCAATGGGAGCGGCCCCGCTCCCGCCGCTTGTTTATTGGGGCTCGCGCTGCGGCGCGGGGNGGGGGGGGCGGAGCGGGGGCCGCGCTCAGCCGGGGCCGCCGCCGTCTGCGGAGGGGCCCGGGCGGCGCGGGGGCTGCGGAACGAGGAGTTCGCAGGTAGGAAGGGACGCGCGGGGAGGAGGAAGAGAATGAGGAAGAGGAGGCGGCGGTGGTGGCGGTGGCGGAGTTGCAGCTGCCGCGCCGCCGTCCCGGGGGAGGGGACGCGAAGCGGCTCCGGGAGCTGCGCTTTAAACCCCCCCCGCCTCCCCTCCCCCGCCCTGGGGGAGCGCACGGGCGCGCGCGCCGCCCCCCTCACGGAGCGGGACCCCCGGGACCGGGACCCCCGAACTCCGTCCCGGTATCCCCGGGATCGGCCCCCGCGCTCCCTGGGCCGGGGGGCTGCGGCGCTGCCCCGGGGTGCGGGAGGCACAAGTCCGGTAGGGAGGGGAGGGCCCGGTGGGGCCGCGGAAAGTTGAGAGGGGGCCGGGGCAGGGTGGGGGGCGGCGGCCCCTGAGCCCCGCGGAGCAAATGGCGACGTGACACACACCGAGCGCGGGGCCGCCCGGCGGGAAGCGGCGGCCGCGCTCCCTCGGCGCGGCCGGGACGGGCGGCGGCTCCTTCCCTCCGTCCCTCCCTCCGCCTTCCCCGGGCTCCCCCCGCCGCCCCTCGCGGGGAGCCCCGCGCTCAGCCCTCAGCCTCCCCCGCTCTTGTTTTGCAGTGTTTCCCGTGCAAGGAGAAGTCCTGGAGCTGGAATCGCTCACATAACCCTTAAAGATGAAGGTAGGCGGCTCCGGCGGGAGCGGGGATCGCCGCCCTGTTCGCCCGGCGCTCTGGAGATTTCATTTTTAATCGCAGCGGTGGGTCGGTGCGTGCTGTGAGTGCTGCTCCTGCTCCCCGGCGAGGTGCAGGTGATTTAAAGCTCTCACCGCCGTGCAGGAGCGCTCGGAACATCCTCATCGCTTCGGAGTTGTTGTTGTTGTCCTTCGGGCTCCCGTCTTTAAACGCTTCCTGTATCAGCAGCTGCTATGGCAAGTTTGCAAAACCACAGCTTTTGTCCCGCCTTTGCTGTTGCCGGTTTGCTCGGTACAAAGGCTCAACAATTGCAGTATGATTTACAAAACTTTTCCTTTTCCCTTTAGAGTTGAATGAAATACCGAATTTTAAGAAAAAAACCCGTGTGCATCCCGTTTTATTTTAGATTCTGCACCCATTTCCTGTCTTTTCAATGTGATAATTTTGTCCTTGTTTATCGGCTGTAATGAGGACAGTAAAGTGAAATGTTGAGTATTAAAGTCCAGGTTAAGGAGAACGTGATGAATATTTCTCTTGAAAAACAGACAGGCAATTAGGTTTTGATAAGGCATTCCAGGAAAGAAAAATACTTGTTAATAGCTGTTTAAGAGATTGCAACAGATTTCTCTAGAGGTCTCCTTTTAGTCACCAGGAAAGAAATCCTATATATAGAATGTTACAGACTTAATTGTAAGTGTTGGGATGACACTGATCTCAAACATTTAAAATAATCTGTGCTATTGAATTGCTTATAGCTGAAAAAATACAGCTATAAGCTGTCTGTTATGTTGCCTTTTTGCAGTTGAAACGTTTTTGTTTTGTGTAGAAGCTACTAGAATTAATAGTTGCTCCTTAACTTTTCTGCCCTTTTTATAAGCAGATCTCCCAGGTATCAATGAATGCCCTCAAAAACATTTCTGTGAGAAGCTGACAATGAACTGACAGGAGGCGTGTGTCAACATCAGTGACAAACCAAAACTTCCTGGAACTTGTTTGTTGGGTTTTCTTTTTCCCTTTTGAAGAACTCTGTGATGGCAATCTCAAGGACAGGCACTGTTGATCACTTAAAACTCAACAGGTTCAAAAGTCTAGGTGTAAAATGAAATGCATAGTGATGCAGCTATAACTATAAATAAGAACTAAAGTTGGGGTTTGTGTTTTTGTTTCCCTCCAGGCAGCAGATGAGCCTGCCTACCTGACAGTGGGGACTGATGTCAGTGCCAAGTACCGTGGTGCCTTCTGTGAGGCAAAGATTAAGACGGTGAAAAGGCTTGTGAAAGTCAAGGTAAGCGTGCTGAGGCTGCTCCTCATTTTGGGAAAGCTTTGTGCTGAAAGGGCTGTCACAGGAGATCCTGCTCCTGAAGATCAGAAAACCTTCATCACTTCACTGTGTGAATTTTAAATAATACTTAAGTGTTTTTGGGGTTTTTAAAAATATTTTGTTATTTAGTTTTTTCTTTTTTTATTTATTTGGGGGAGAAATGTTGGGGTTTTCTTAGATATTTTTTGATGGGATGCTGGAAGAAAAATAAGCTTTCTTGCTCCTTCTTTCCTGATTGCATTTGTCTTCTGTTTTCAAATGCATCAGTTTCCCAGCAATAAGTTTTGATGTCACAGGTACGGGATTATGGCTTTACATGAATAATAAGGAGTGAGAGCAATCTCTTCAGAAGCAAAAGTTCCATTTCATGCCAACTGACAGTCTCACTTTTGCAGTTTGGAACTGAAAAGGCAATGCAAAAATAAGTCAACAGCAAGAGAGATGGCAATAATTTCTTTCTTAGGCCAGGTTTTAGCAATTCCCAGGGTAATATTTAATTTTTGAGTATCTTGATTCAGGTTCTAAAGCAGCATGGCCTGGCTGTAGCTGAATTTCTGTGCATGGAGAGTATTGGCACATCGTAGTCATTCACACTTTGAGGGCTTTTGCTAAAACAACCAAAAGCAAAGTTGTCATTTTGGTGTTGTAATACTGTTGTAAATGCCACTATGTGAGAATAAGAATAGAACATTGTTACATGCAAGTTAAAACCGAAAGTAAATACAGAAGTTGTTGTTCTTCCTTGTGTTGTCAAAGTATTCCCACTTCCTACTTCAGTCTCTGCTGTCCAAGATATGTAAATAAAGCATTAGTGACCCCAAATCCCCAACAAACTGAGGTTTTTGTAGCTTTTTGTAGCTATACATCCAAGCTTTTGTATGCTTCCATGCTTAGATCAAGTAGAACTTTATCAGAGTGCTTTTCATCAATAGAAAAAAAAATGTAATTCAGATACTGGAATCTTTTGCCTGCTCTTAATGAGTACTTAGAGAAATTTATAGTGTTCTTTGAAATCTGTGTTAATGAGAAGCTCTGTAGGACGCAGCATGCAGGTCTGACAAGCTTGATTTTGTCTGCATCTTTGGTCTGCTGGAGTATTTAGCCTGTTAATAGGTAGGACTTTTTTTTTCTCATTAGAATCAGATGCTTTATTACTCCACGATAAGATTTGGAATTACACGAGGCTCCTGTGACTTGGTGGAAATTCCTGTCGCTGGCTCTCAATTATATTATAACAATAGAAGTTTTAACAAGCTAAGCCTGATACTGTAATTAAGAGTGTGTAGGCACACCCTGGCACGCTTGCCAAGAGTGTAAAGAGTCCAAAACGTCCTGTAGCCTTTTCCTGAGCAGCAGGACAACCTGTATTCATCCCTCTGCAATTTTTGTTTTCAATTTTATATCAGCATAAAGCGCATTTTTAACCTGAACGTGTGTTAATACAGATGCTGTTTTGGCATGCTCCTGGAGTTGTGTTTATAAATACAGCTACAGTGTAGTCTGTGCTTGGAGGATAATTGGGGGAGCCAGAAAACTGGACATCATTATCAAAGTGAGCTCCTGGAACTTCTGGTTGCTGAAAACAAATAGAAATTATGGAATTTTAAAAATTAAACTGCATAGGCTGATGTTCACTCTGTTTCCTCATTGTTTCCTTCTAGAATGTGGAATTTTAAAGGGAAAAGCAATGTTTACTTACACTGTAACTGATCCTTATTTTTATCACATTGGAAGTGTTCCACATCTTTGCCATAAAAACTTGCTCAAGGCAGGAGAAATGCTGTTTTCATGGCCAGTTTGGCGATTTTTTTGTTCCATTTTTAATAAAGTGAGGTTTTTATTTTGGTTGTAGTTTAGTATTTAAAATGTTGTCTGTGAAATGCTACACTTGAATCAGAGAGAAGAAAAAACTCTGCTTAATCTTCTCATCTGGAAGTCCAGTTCCAGGTTTGCCCTGGATTGTGTCAAATTCTAAACTCAGGTAAAAATGTATTTTCTTTGCTTTGGAATGATTCATGTTTGATTTGCCCTGTTCTTTAATAATTATGTTTCAGATTAAAAATTAAATGTGATACTTGGGGCTTCCTGTCAGTAAAACTGGCCATGCCAAGCTATATATATATATATATATATATATATATGTATTTTCTTGTGGTTTTTTTTGTGTGCTGTTAAAAAATAACATGCATATTAAAAAGTTCATTAATATCTTTCAGGTGGTCTTGAAAGGGGATAACTCAACTCAGTTAGTGCAAGATGACCAAGTCAAAGGACCTCTAAGAGTATGTATATTGCATACCTTCTTTTGGTAATCACATACATTTCTAAAACTCTTAGATTTTGATGTTGTTTAGGTGGTACCTGTTCTTCAGGATTGAAATCAACAGAAAGAGGTTCATCACTTTAGATGAGATGGGTTCTAAGGAATTAGTCTTAATTTTTGTAGAAATTCATGCTTCTCTCTGTGGTGTACTTGATTTGCAGTTTTGCCTGCACAGGGACTTTTTATTTTCTCATAAGATACAAAACTTATAAATAATTAAATGTTGAAACTTCTCAGAAGTAATTAACAACTTGAGTGCCAAGCCACGTTCAAGCCCATTAGACAAGAGTAAATACAATTACTCAGTGTTTTAGAGTAGTTGATGTATTTTATGTAAAAATGTTTGTTTGTGTTTTCATTCTGTGTAACAGTTGTGAGCTAAAATGCAGAGCTGTGTTATAAACACTGAATGCAAATAGAGTTTTTCAGAGAAGGTCATCTTGCTTGTATTTGCCTTTTCTGTGTTGCTCCTGGAGGAATATCAAGGTTGCTACTGAAATTCTGATCTAGCTGATAGTAGAACTGTGTTTAAAATACAAGAAATAGTAGCAATTAAATGATTATCACTAATGAATTGATGACTTTAGATATTTGTTTTCTCTTTGCCTTCTCTTTCTGGAGGTGATGAAGTCATGCTTAGGTGTTCTGAGCTTCTCAGTGCTTTAATGTCTACCTGCAGTTCAGCCATCTTGCTGAAGGACCTTTCTTACCTGCACAGTAACTAAACTTTCACAGCAGCATTTAGCTAAACTGAGCCTTAAAAAGTAAATCTAGCTTGCTGGGAGGATTAATGTATTTTTCTCAATTTTCTGAGTGTGGGCTTCCAGGTAACCTTGAGCTGCTCCTTGTTGCAGGTTGGAGCAATGGTTGAAACCAAAATGCCTGATGGATCTTTTCAGGAAGCAGTTATCAGCAAGCTGACAGATGCCAGTTGGTACACTGTAGGTGAGTGGCCGTGTTTCATTTATGGGCTGTAATCTTTGAACAATATATTTCTAATTATAGGTAACAATGTCAGTAATTACATCTTGTATTACATGATCTGAGATAGTTTTTAGAGGGGACTTTTTTTTTTTTTAAGTTATCCACATCTTGATTCCTTTTCCATTTCAAGCAGGATAATAATTGATGTTCAGGGAGGCTTTTGCACGGGTAATTGCAGGGTTGAATAATCAAGTTTTATTTGACACAATATACCTGTAATGATAGCAGTTGCACTCACTGAAATTCAGAATCATTTCTGCAGATTTTAAGACATAAACCCTGTAAAATCATTCTTCCAGCTGAAAACTTGTGGTATGAAATGAATGACTGAAATACGAACCTCCTTGCACTGTATGCAAGCTTGTACACAAGGAATATGGATAGTATCAACAGAAGACAGAATCTTTCTTTTTAAGAGAAGAATCAACATGCCACATAAAAAAGGAAAAGAGGAGACATTTATTTATAATGTGAATAGCTGTTTCCTTTAATAAAATTTTCAATAATGATCTAAATTGAAATAGAAAACTACTTTTCTCCTCTTTGGAGGCTCATGTGGTGTTCAGGTATTGAAAATAGAAAGTTCAGAATGCAGGGTCAGCAAAATGTCAGTGTTGAACAAAAATTCATTGTAAGAAAAATTTCTTTATTTTCAATAATTCTGATCTCCAGGTTTTTCTGAAACAGCTTTAAGAACAGAAGGACAAAACCCAGCAACATTCAAGTAATAGTAGATAAGCAGATATAAAAGGACAGTATTTGAATAGGAGAGCTTTGCAAGCACCCATCCTTTTTCTGCACAACTTTCTTACTGCAGTGGAGCCTTCTATTCCCTAAGAGTTGCCTGGAAGGAACGTGCTCCTGTTAATTGTCCTGTTCATGCTACTCTTGGGCATTACTTTGGGGATTAGGACTTGCAAATTTAAACTGTGTTTCTCATTAGCTGCCTTGGGTACCAAACATATTCAGCTTTACCTCATATTCTTCTATCCTCTCTTGAGGAGTCTTCTGTCCCATGAAATCTTAATTATTTTGGTTCATTAACCCCTTTTTAAGATTGAAATAAGCTATTTTCAGTAATTCAGTGTTTCCTTTGCAGTAGGTGAGGTTATGTCCTCTCTGGTGGGATCATGATAAAGCTCTGCAGATAATTTGGAGGATTTATCATTTATGATTTTTATTGTTAGTGAGTGCTTTAAGCTGGTTGACAAAGCTCACTGTTCTTTGCTTTTTTCTTCAGCATTATAACATTGCTGTAAAACTGTAGTGGATGTCAGGTCAGGGAGGAAAGGCAGGATTATTTTGGAGTGCAGAAGGTTTAAAATCTACTTAGTTTAGTACTATGATGTGACATACTCGAGGTAAACATGGGAACTTTAACTTCTCTTCATAAATTTTCAGAGTCTCTCCATTCTGTCACAGAAGTGATAAGAAACAGTCTTGCACTAACCATTTAATGGTTTGAGTTAGCATTTTAATTGTATAACTCCTAACTTATTTCAGTTTTCAAATAGCACTTCCAGCTAATTCTGTTTGAATTTGGGCCAGAAGACATTTGTCTTCTTACATGTGACATGTGAACTTGAAGTCCCTTGTTTGGGGGATGAGTTCTGTCTGTGGTTTTTTTCTTGTTTATTTTCTTTTTTTTTTCCCTTTTCTTTTGAGCAGTGCATTTCTGCCAAAAAATCTTTACTTGATGAGCAGGAAATTTGAACAGTGAATAAATGCTCTGCCTTGTATTAATAGATTGTTGTTTATATTTAACAACTTGTTGAACTCTCCCCAATTATGTGAGAGAGAAATCATGCATGCCATGATTTTTACTTCATACGTTTATTAAAGTGCAATTCCTCAGAAATGAACCAACGGATTAATTAACTACTGTAATTTTCTTTCCCCAAATAATATTTTTTGACAGGCAGAATGGAGAAAATAAAATATGTTTTCCATGTGCAAATGTGTTAAAACTGCTAGGATTTTGTGAAAGTTTAGAGCTCAGGGGTGATTTAAGTAGTCTTGTGGTGAATGAACATGCAGAGCTGTTACATCACTTTAACTGTGAAAATACGATTGTAGTTGTCGGATTTAGATCTTGGGAACATTTTTGGCAGTTCTGTGTGTGGTGGGTTTGCTTGTTGGAGTTGAAAGCACAGGTAACATTGACCAGAGTAAGCAGAGCATCAAGTTTGCATCGTGGTTCTTGTGCAGTTAAAACTGGCAAAGTGTTCCAGGTTGAGTGCAGGAGTATTGACATGTGAAAAGTAAGCCTTGACTTTTGCCTGCTGCTTCCGTTGTGTCTTTGTAGAAAGTTTTGGATAGATACAAGGTGTATTTTTATGTTGCTGGTGAAGCAAACAGTTGAATAGGCTGCTTTTTAAAATCTGGTGAGTGTGCTGCTCCACAGCCTTCCTGACTGATGCAGTCACAGCTGAAGAGCTGAGAAGGAAGTGAATTAAAAGGCTCCAGGTTTACAGGAGGCCTTCCTGAACACTTTGAGATGGAAAGCTTGTATTTCAGTAGTTTGTGCATTTCCTTTACTATTTATTCTCTATGGTATCTAACATCTCTTTCTCAGTGATCTCAAAGCAAGCTGGTCTCTGGCTAGTGAAACCAGTAATACATGCAGGCAAACATTTTCAGAGTATTAAGTACAGATGTGTAAAAAATGCACCAAAATAAACTGCCTGCATGACTAGTGAGAAGTGATGATGTTCACTTTTGCATCAGTTTCTCTGTTTCATGTAGGGATGTAAAGGAGAAGTCACCTGAATAAACTTTGCTTTGGTCAATGAATTGAACTAGAGGAAGTGCTGTGTTTGCTATAACAGGCTGCTTTGCCACCACTAATGCAAGAGCCACAGTGATGATCAGTTTGTGTAATTCAACAGTATCTCCTGTCTATTAATGGTGTTCATGTACCCAGAATAAACAAGGATTTATTTTAGCTTCAACAGAATCACTTTTTGACCTCTTTTTATATGATAATGATGTTAATCTATCTATGTAGTCCTATTGAACTTTTCAGCTGTGATTTGGAAATACTTCTGAAATTACCTTTGAAATTCAGCTTTTCAGTATAAGCAAGGGAAGAAGCAAAAGCTGTTTGGAGTGGAAGTTTAAAAGTGTTTGGGAAATGTCACTGCATAAGGCACTCCTCAAATCCAAAGTGATGTGACACTAATAGGGGTTTAAGTTCTTGGGTTAACAAATGGCTCAGTTGCACCTGATGATTTTACTGAGTGATTCGATGATTTTGATGATGTTTGTCTTTAGAATCCAGTTATCTAAACTGAACTTCCTTAATTTACAAATGACAAAGTGCTTCATTGATGCTTTTGAAGTGCTGAATATATTGTTAGGTGATAATTGCATAGAATTAAAATGGTCTGTCAGTCTGCTTTAGCTGAACAAGGTTTGAATTACAGTTTACTGAGTGTACCTTGCACCTGATTCTCTTTTAACTTTTAAAATGCTTCAGGTAAATACTGAAATAATGTCTGAAATGACTGAAAAACAAAGAAACCACAATCCAGACCACACCTTACAAAATGCATACTTGTATTTTCCTTCTCTCACACTCTGCTTGGAGTCTTACAAGCATTACCAGAATTTCAGAAAACAGAAATCCTTATGTAGATGTTCTTGGAGGAAACACTTTTGTATCACTTCTGCACAGAACTAGAAGTGATGTAATAGATACAAAAAAGTGAGAAACAGGATTTCATTTGAACAAGCATCCAGGAGTTGCTGTTAGAATGGGCTGGTTTATATTGCCCTGTGTCTTCTCTCCTTTGACAAAACTCAGGTCAGTAATCCGAGTGTGCTTGGGTCTCTTTTTATTTTGTAATCTAATAATTTCTACAACTTCAAACAAGATTAAACAAAACCAGATCAAATACATTGAGTCTTGTATTTTGATAGGTAGAATAATTGAAAAGTGTTTCTAAAGAAAGAAATAAAAAACATTTATTGACCTTCAGTAATGCTTCCTCTGAAATGAGTAGGAGAGGGAAACAGTGAAAGGCCTTTGAAGTTTCTAGCAGACCTTGGTGTCAGTTACTAGGATTTTGTGTACTGTTCATGTGAAAGGAATGGGATTCCTTACTTTTCGAGACTTAGGCCTTTCAGACACTCCTGAGACACCTCAGTGAGCCCCACAGCTCTGCTGGTGGCTTCTTCCTCTCATGTAATCATGGTGACAGTTTCCAGGAAATGCTGAGTTGAGTGTGTGCTGAGAGGAGTTAGAGCCCTGGCTGATTGTTCTGGGAATGAAGTGTAGTCTCAGCCACCAACTGCCTCACTTCACGTTACTGTGGTGAGCTCATGGAAATTAAAGACACTGAGGGCTTGGTTTTAGTCACCTTGCATGTTCCATGGATTTAAAAAATTCCAGTTCATAATGCTGAGGATATTTATCAGCAGATGAAGCAACACTGATGTCCCAGGACTTGAGGAGCAGGGTTGCTATTTATAATTTCATTTTCTATTTTTAAAAGAAGTTTTCTTCTGATGCTTTGTGGAGATATTTATGCTAAAAGGAAGAATAGGCTTGGTCCTGGGTTTACTGCAGCTGTAATTCTGAGGGTGATGGGAGCTCTCAGTGCCCCCAGAGCCAGCTGAGGCCATCCTTGCCAGAGCTGTTGGTTTGTCCCTTCTTGACCAGCACCTGCCCTGTGCTGTGTGCCAGGCCCTGGTCATGTCTGCAGGGCTGGTTTGACCAGTTCCCAGCATCCTGTTGAGTTCCACGTGGCAGAAGCATCATCTCTGAGCTGGGCATGTGTCATCCAGGAATCCAAAACCATGGCTGTTTGTCTCCACTTGGCTGGTGTTCTCTACCCACCATCAATTTGTTCTTTTTCTCTGTAAAATTGGCTTGTGTGGATTTTAGGAAACTCTGTATTTGTCCATAGCCCTTCCATGGGACGTGTTGTTTAAGTGCACCTGAGGCACATAAAAATGCTGCAGTAGTTCTGTTGATTGCTCTCTGCAGAATCTAGAAAAAAAGAACAGCACTGTGTGTTGTGTTTACATGTGTTTGGGGAACAGGTGTGTAGAGGAGCAAGATTTTGTAGTGAAAAATAGAATTTTAACAGTAGAACCTTGTTGCAAATCAACTGGATTGAACTCTTGCTTATAAAACCACCTTTGTTACTATGTGAACTGAGTGTTAAAAATATTATAAAACTGTGTACAAACAATACTCTAGGGAAAACAAGGATGTAGATTTTTTTCCTCTAATTTCCATGTGTAACAATAGTGAGATTAACATTTCAGAAAAAGCAGTTTCAGGCAGCAGGCTTTTGTCTGTGAGGGGATAGTTTTCTGTGAGTAGACTCAAAGGCCACTCAAACTTCCCTGCTTTCTGGGATATTTCAAATATATTTTTGTAAGAGGAACTTGGGCTCTCGTAAAATCATTTAAAAAATAGTAAATTTGAGTTGTGTGGTCTCTCAGTAGCACAATGCAGTGCAATACTTGCTCTTAAGTCCTTTTACAGTGATGAATCAGTACTACAGCCCTTGTCTACGAGGCCATTCAACCAGCACTTCACAGCTCTTGGTTCTTTCTATATTGTTTCCACAGCTGAACCCAAATATCTGCAAAATCTGCACACATTAGTCGAGATATTCATAGACAGCAGCTCTTGCAGTTCATCAATTGCTGCTTTGCCAGGCAGCCAGTGAGAATAATTCAGTGTGCACAGTGACACTGAGCAGCTTTAATTTTGGTTGATACTTTCATTTCATTGTCTTGGTGACTTTAAAAGTTTCTCAATGGGTTGGAAAGTGAGACAAAATAGTTTCCTTTCAGTGCAGTGTAGAATCTAATCTCTCTTGGTTTGGGCAGCAGCAGTAACACAACTTGTTGGATTTGAAGTTTGCAAGATGCAGCTTTGAGGGTTGCTTTCCCTGTACTCTTGTGTGTCACAGAGCTGCCTTGTCCTGGTAACACTGGTGGCTCTGTGGAAGTCATCTCATAACTGCTTTGAGGATGTTCTCTCTAGAGTTCTGCTCTCTTCTCCTTTTTCAGTCTATTTTTTTTTTTTAAATCTATTTGTGATACAGCTATATTTATATTTTTAAACAAGATGTAGTCAAACTGATCTGTAGTATTTTGTGACAAGCTTCTTCACAGATCCTAAAAATGATTTTGATTAGTTGACTTGTTACTATTACATATTTAAATACATGAAAACCAAACTTGAGACAGCCTTACTGTGAAGACAGTATTAGTGGATTTTTGCTCATGGTATATACAAGTCTGCTGCAGAAAGGAAACGGAAGATACCAGCTCTTCAACAGTGAGTTTAAAGTTGCACTTTGTAGTGCGTTTTTGAGCTACTAAACTTTTAGTAATTTTTTTTTTTAATTCTTGCAAAATGTTGTATTGATCACCACTGGGAAGTTTGTTTTTGTTTTTCTGTCATAGACTGGGGCTGTGTAGATTTCATCAAACAGAAAAAACCCAATTCTGTTTCTCTCATATTATCACAGACTGTCTGTGATCAGACAACGTCGAGATGCAGTGAAATTCTGAACATTTCCATTTTATTGTCACTGTTTCAATATGCTCTGTATGGAGCATATTGGACTCAGTTCTTGGGACTAGACCAAGCATTATGGCAGAGACTGTTCCTCCAGGTTGTGCTGCTTACTCATCTCTTTTCCCCTTCTGTCAGTGCTCCTCATTAGGGAATGCGTTTGGAGGAAAGGGCTCTGCCGGGCAGAAATGTCGCTTTTCTTCCCCTCCTTGCGGTTCCTGGGATGTTCTGTTGAGCAGTTTGTGTCCTTTCTTTCCCAGAAATCAGCTGCTGCCCCCAGTTTCCCCAGCAAGCCCCTGCCCACCACAAGAGGAGGCAATGGGAGGGCCTGAAGGGCTTCTGCTTTTTCAGCCTTGTTTCTTTGGAAAGACAGAGTTGTAATTTCCTCTTTAGAGATGAGAGTCGTGACGCTGCAAACACATCCTTTGTTGATGTCACTGTGTGTGTGGATGACGAGATTCTCCTTGTCTTCTGGTCCTGGTTCCTGCCCTCTCCCTGCCCAGTTAATTCTTCCTTATAAAACACAGCCTTTAGGGTTTTTGCTTCTGAAGAATTTGAAGTTGTAGCAATAACCTGTTGAAGGAATGAAGTCATTGATACAAGTTATTCGGCCTTAATTTAAAAGTTTTTAGTTTGGTTGTTAGTTCTGAGCATTTTAGCTCAAGTTAAACAGCCTTGCTTCTGCATGAGATTAAAAAGAGGAACGAATTTGCAGCTTAGAGTGTATTAAGTTCTTCTGACATGATTGTTATCGCAGTTTCAAAATATCTCATTGCCAAAAACTGTGCCATCTGCCTTAACTACTTATATTTACAGAATCTTTAATATTTGATACTGTGCCTTGGAAAGACATTCCCTTAAATCCTCTAGTCCTAGCATTAGAGTCACGCACAGGGTGACACAAATCTGAGCAGTACTTTGGTGTAGCAGATTTTTCTGAAGGCTGAGATGGAAACCACAAGGCCTGTTTAGTTTCAGAAAGGCTTATATTTTTAAAGGTGCTGAGTTTATCAGTGTGAGTTTCTGATTGCCCTTTCAGTAAGGCAGTCAAGTGTTCTCCCTAGAGGAGAAGCAAGTTTGAAGTAGCTACAATTACGAAATACTTCAAGCATTGTGATTAATTGGAGAGACTCCTTACTTGGCTCCACCTTAGTAACTCAAATAATGGATGTTTTTGTATGACAAATGGTGCTATCCTTTATCCATTGAAACTTATTAAAGTGATCACTTATGTAGATAAAGAAATCTTTCAGTTTATGCTGTTCCTTTACACTTTGTTGTTCTGCAGGGATGTTTTGCTCCA
>PYHW01010540.1:561193-582915 GCA_013186435.1 Turdus rufiventris
CTGCTGAGGCATGGTGTGGTGAAAACTGTCTTATGTGTATGATGTGAAATAACTGGCACTTTAGAGCTGACTCAGTCCCCTGAGTGTTCCAGTGCTTTGCTGGTGAGAGACAGACAAGTTTGTACCTTCATTCCCTCATCCCATGAGGTTTTTTTTTAGGACTGGAAATGTCATTCATTCTTCTAAGGCCAGACAGTGCATGAGTTATAAATACATGCTCTGCTGTCATGGAATGGTTTGGGTTAGAGAGGAAAGTCCATCTCTGGGCTTCCACCCTCCTGCCACAGGCAGGGGCACCTTCCACCATCCCAGGGCGCTCTGAGCCCCATCCAGCCTGGTGTTGGCCTTTTCCTACCTCATTGATAAATATTCTGTGTCATTCAAGTTTTTCACTCCTCATATTCAAACATTTTCACGTGCAGTGATAACAGCATTGTTGTCATTCCCTTTCAGGTATGATGAATGGGTGAAAGCTGATCGGATTATCTGGCCAGTGGAAAAAGGAGGACCAAAGAGAAAACAGAAGAAAAAAACAAAAGTAATGCTTTCAATCAGTTTGTTGTAGTACTGTATTTAATGACTAAAAAACCCCCAGTTATTCAGTTAATCAGCAGTGAACCATTAATAAAAATCCACTGTTTCCCCTGCAGAATAAAGAAGATGGTGAAAAGGAAGAGAAGAAGGACGAGGAGAAACAAAAATCCAAGCGTGGGCGGCCCCCTCTGAAATCCACTCTCCCATCCAACACGTCCTGCAGCCTCCCCAAAACGCCCAACAGCGAAGGTAAATGCAGCTGCAGAGGTGCAGGGAGAGCAGCCTGTGCTCCCCAGCATTCCCAGCTGGAGCCCAGGGTGGTGTTGGTGGCCTGGAGCTGCGTGGGAGCCCTGAGCTCCCTGCACCTCGGCAGCACCAGGGCTCGTTCCGCTCGATGAAAATTAATTCTTTCGATTTTAATTTTAGCAACACCTCGCAGGCAGACGAGACGTAGCTCAGGAATGTTTGATTCTGATAGAGGATCAAACGGTGAGTGATCTCAGCCCTGTGTATGCTTTGGAGGCTGTTTCAGTACCTTTTTGAAAAGAAGTTTGGTTTTCTGTTTTTTGGGGTTTTTTTACCTTCTTTTTTTGTTGTTGGTATTTTTTTCTTTCTCCTTGTAAATTTTATTGAGTAAGCAGTTGAGCTGGCAGTGCTGAGGAGCACAGCTTGCTCACAGAAGAGCAGTGACTGTACAAGTCATTCCATGTTCTTCAGCCAGAACCTTTCAGTCCTGAACAGACCAAATCCAGTGCTGTAATGATAGTCTTTATTGTGCTAATTAAGTCCTCAACCTCAATACTCCATCATCCAGCAGAGCTGTTAATTATACACAAATGGAAGCACATCTTTGGTGTTTCTAAGCCTCTCTGAACAAGAACTGAAGTGAAATCACTGTCTCCTTTTAGTACAGGTCCCTGAATAATCTTTTGGTAATGTACTAATGCTTGCTCTCTGTGTGCATCATCTGCACAGTAGTTTAGCAATGAAATCTCCATATTGGGGTTTAGAAGGTTTTTATTTTTGGGTTTGGGTTGTTTTTTCTCTGCATGGAGGGGAGAAGTGTTGTTTTTTGCTTTTGTAGTGTCACATGGGAGAGGTAATATCTGTGGGATCAGGCGAATCCTATTTTTGCTGCAATAAAATGTAATTCATTGGTACTGACTTACTTGGGAATCATAGACTTCAGCTAAATCAGCTGAGCTAAGAGCATCATCCAGATGCTTCCTGAACTCTGACAGCACCACCACTACTGCAGTTTCATAGAAATTTTAGGTAAAAATAAGAACTGTAGCGAGTGTGCAGGGTTTTTAAAGTGTAAAATTATTACTGTAAGCTGATGTTGACACCATAGATTACTGAAAACAGGGGGTTTTGTGAGATTCAAATAAAAAGCCATGCTGCAATTAATTATTTAGGGTGCTGTTTGCTTCTTTTTAAATTTTTTTTAGACTCTGGCACATCTGACAGTGAAGTAGATGAGTCATCTGAAAAGAATTTGAATGAAGAATTTTCTCCAGAAACTTCAGAACTGGAAAAAAGTGAAAAGCTCCGTGATGAGAAGCTGGATGAGGAAAACCCAAAGATTTCTCACGCGCTGAAGGAAAACGACAGGACTCAAGTACAGCCACTAGAAACACTGAAACTGGAAGTTGAGGAAAGTGAACAAATTGTTCAAATTTTTGGAAATAAGACGGATCAAATGGAAGAAATCAAAAGAGAGGTTGAAAAATCACCGAAGGGAAAAGGGAGAAGGAGCAAGACAAAAGATCCCTCATTGGAGAATGCAAAGGTTGCACCAGGAAGCCAGGAAGAGGTGGCAAACGAGTCCCTTACAGAACCTGAAAGATTAGATGTGTCTTCCTTGGACTGTAAAGACATTTCCAGCACTACTGAAAGCGAAACAGAGCCCTCCACAAAAGATAAGAAACTTTTGAAAAGGAAAACTTTGGAACAGGCATCACCTGAGAAGAGAAATCGGCGAGAGAGCGAGATGGAAGTGCCAAATATTGTTTCTGAAGAGAGGACCAATGAATGTAGTGGAGCAGAGGAATGTAGAGGGCTGAGTGCTGAGGAGTCCCTGAGAACAGAACACGAGGAGATGCCATCCCTGGTGGCAGAGTCGGTTCCACACGCTGCGGAGCTGAGGAACGACAACTTCCAACGGCCGGCCGAAGCCAGCGAGAGCGCTCCCTTGAAAGATGAGGATGACACAATGCCTCAGATTGGTCCTGAAACCTTGCTGTGCCATGAAGTAGACCTGGATGACTTGGATGAGAAGGAGAAGAGCAGCAGTGAAGACACAACAGCAGAAAAGCCAGACCCCAGTGCTTCCAACTCAGCCCCCTCTGCCTTAGCCCCCAGCGTCCCCTCGAGCTTCCCGGTGGCCTCTCCGCTGGCCCTCAGCCAGGACGAGTCCCGCAGCATCAAGAGCGAGAGTGACATGACCATTGAGGTGGACAGTGTGGCAGAGGAGTCTCAGGAAGGGCTCTGTGAGAGTGAGTCTGCCAATGGATTCGAAGCCAGTACCACATCCAGCAATTGCAGCATGGCTGGGCAGGAGAGGGAGATGGGAGAGAAAGGTGAGCATTTCCTGCAGGAGTCACTCCCTGCTCTGATCCTCGCTGGTGACTTGAGACTGGTGTCACTTGGTTAAAAATTTGCTGGTGTGTTTTGTCTGCTGGTTATAGATTCACAGAATGGTTTGGGTTAGAAGGGACCTCAAAGCCCGTCTTGTTCCAGCCCCCTGCCGTGGGGAGAGACTCCTTCCACTACCCCAGATTGCTCCAAGATCCATCCAGCCTGTCCTGGAATACTTCCAGAGATGGGGCAGCCACAGTCTCTCTGGGCAACCTGTGCCAGGGTCTCAGAATAAAGAATTTCTTCCCCATGTCCCATCTAACCTTTCCCTCTATCAGTGTGAAGCCATTGTCCCTTGTCCAAAGTCCCTCTCCAGCTCTCGTGGAGCCTTTTAACCCCTGGAAGGGGCTCTAAGGTCTCTCCAGAGCCTTCCCTTCTCTGAACACCCCCAACTCTCTCAGCCTGTCTGGGTTTAGATTTCTTTGCTGCTTATAAAAAGAGCTTTTTAGTAGCAGAAGTATTTGAGGTGTCTTATGTTTTATTTTTTATTTTGTTTTCCTCCTCTTATAGGTCAAAAAAGACCCAGTGACAGCAATAGTGGAACCCTGGCAAAAAAGCAGAAGCGAACTCCAAAGCGAACCAGTGCTGCAGCCAAAAATGAAAAGAATGGAACAGGTATCAGGGAGAGGAGGGGGAAGGTTGTCCTGTCCTGTCAATGTGTGTAAGAGCTTACTGTTCTCACGTTACAAACAATTTCCAGTGCATGGGGCATCCCTCTCAAGGTTTTTCATTTTTATTTATCGTTATTATGGGTGATAAATTGGAGAGGAGTTCTGAGCTCTGCAGTAGCAGTGTAACTAGGAAATCTCTTGGCTGTTTTATATTACTTACTTAGAAAAAGGTCTAAATAATTATTTACATACATATTTACCACTATGCTGGTTTTTAACTGTTGGGTTGGTTATGAATTTGGTAGAGGGCACATTTGAAGTCTTAAAATGGGTGTTTCTCCTGGGGAAAAATTCAACATTTTTGAAATACAGAAAAATGTTGGATGCTAAAGAAAAGCTTCTCATCCAAGGAATATTGTCTAGTTTTTCTCTCAAGCATCTGACTATTTTATAGCTTGCCATAGAAAACTGGATTTTTGTGTTTTCGTAGCTCATTTTTCAGAGAATCACAGAACAGGTTGGGTTGGAAGAGAACTTAAAAATCATCTTGTTCCAACCCCCTGCCATGGGCAGGGACACCTTCCACTATCCCAGGTGATTCAATCCCCACCCAGCCTGGCCTGGAGCACTGCCAGGGATGGGACAGCCACAGCTTCTGTGGGCACCCTGTGCCAGGGCCTCACCATCTTTATAATAAACAATTCCTAATATCCCATCTATCCCTGCCCTCCTTCAGCTTAAGGATATTCCCTCTTGTTCTGTCACAGCATTTTTGACAATCATTGCATGAATGGATCAATGGTTTTGGCTTTGTGGCAACACTGTTTGTTTTTAAATATCAAACTAAAATACTAATTATCTGACATGCATTATTCTGCTATATTTGACATGCCTGTGGAAAACTTGGCAGTTACTTTGGGAATCTAAAATATTTGAAAATATGAGCTAAAAATTTTCTGTTACATGTTGAATTTCTGGTGTTTCAGAACTATTCCTTTAGATGTGCACTTTGATAACTAAGTACAATCATGTGCTACCTACCTATAGTAATACAGGTTTAATCTTTAAGAAAAGAGTTTTAATATCTGCTTTATATTAGAAAGGCTAAAATAATAGGTAGTGTAAGACAGTTTAACAGTGCTCTAATAGTCTAGTTTTGGTAAGTTTGTTTATTATTTCTGTTAAAAATCTGGCTATTATTTTTTAACTAGGGCCCAGTCAGCCCTTGAAGTCTCCTGCATCAACCATGATGATTGCACTTGAGAGTTCAGTGCATGTTGTGTCTGTCAGGTTATCCATGGAATCTGAGGCCATTATTCCTTCTGAGCATGAAGCAGCAATTCTTTCTTAATCATTGTTTCTTTACTATTACCACAATTTAAAATATGTCAAGGTGGAGGTTTTAAGTCCAAATTAATTCTTTTTGCTGCAGGACAAAGCAGTGACAGTGAAGACCTCCCTGTTCTGGACAGTTCCAGTAAATGTACTCCTGTCAAACACATCAATGCATCCAAACCACAGAAGATTTCCCGCTCCCCTGCCAGAGTGATTTCTCCTCACATCAAAGATGGAGAGAAGGACAAGCACAGGGACAAGCACCACCACCAGAATGCTTCACCCAGAGTGTACAAATGGAGCTTCCAGCTCAGTAAGGATTCTTCAAATTACTTCATTACAGGGAATTTGGGAGAAAATTTGTTCTGAAAGAAAAGCATGGGAATTTGGGGATTCTAAATTAGGTGTGGGCCTTTTCTGGCACAGTTATGGAAATGCGTTACCTTCCATGCTGTGTCTAACATCCTCGTAAGAACTGCATTCATTTGTTTAAATGTTTCATTTGTTACAGATGAACTGGACAATATGAGCAGCACTGAAAGGATCTCCTTCCTACAAGAAAAACTCCAGGAGATACGAAAATACTACATGTCCTTGAAGTCAGAAGTAGCAACCATAGACAGGAGAAGGAAACGATTAAAAAAGAAAGACAGAGAAGGTAAGGTTTTGCTTTATGTAATGAGATTTGCTTTTTGAGTGCCATGAGGAAATGCCTAAGTCATAGCAATTTGAGTTTAATTGATATTATTTTAGAAGAAAGGAAAGCGTTACCATCTGTTTGCATATGTATTTAGAAGGAATATTTGTGGCTTTTTGGAACTAGAACCTGACAGAAATATTTGCTGACTCTTTTATAATTGTGGAGTAGAAACTTGGACTTCTCAGTGCAAGTGCTTCAATTAGACTCCTCTGAGTTACCTTTTCAGTAGTTGGGTAAGGCTCATCCTGTGTCTGTGAACACAGCAGGGGAAGCAGTTGGCAAAACTTCTGTATCATATAATCTGTATTTTGTGTGCCTGTGCTGCTGCTTTGATGACTTGTACACAACCCAATAACCAAGGAAACCTTCCTTGAGAGCTGTACTTTGATAACCTCCTGCTGATGTGTTGTTGTGTGTGTTCAGTGTCCCATACAGGAGCATCCATGTCATCTGCTTCCTCAGACACTGGAATGAGCCCCTCGTCATCCTCTCCTCCCCAGAACGTGCTGGCTGTGGAATGCAGGTGATAAAAACATTTCTCTGCCTTGCCAGCAGCTCGCTGCCATGGACATAAACCCTGAAATTCAGCCACAGAAAGCACTCAACTGGTTGGACATTGCCAAGTATATCCTGTACACACTTCCACTGCTGGACTGTACCTGTTCCCCCCTCCTACCCCCTTCTTTTGTTTAATTTACTGTTCAGAGGACTTAAGCTCATTGGTAACTGAAGGTTTGTAGGCACAACGTGACATCCTTGTCATTGTGTTTGTTTTTGTTTCTTGTTTGTTTCTTTTTGTTTCATTTTGTTTTTTTTTTCCTAACACAGAGAAAGGGCACTTATCAAATTTGCAAAGTTATGTCCAATGAAGCATTCAGGTGTTCTAGGGGTGATCTTTAAAAAAAAAAAATAAGCAAGTGCACCAAGCAGACATCAGAATATTATCCAAAAGAACTGAGTAACTGCTGCACTTTCACCCAGCTGTGGGTAACTCTTGGTGAGTAGTTCCTCTTTGTGGAAGCACTTGCTATACAGAACTGCCAAAGTATGTGTTCAGCAACGTGCCCAGTTTTAAAGCTGTAAATGGGACAAAATAAATTGTGAAAGGAAGTGTAGTTGACTGAAAACTACAGTTGTAATAAGTCTTCCACTTTTTATAGGATTTTTGAGCACACAATTATGCAAATGTTTTAATGTTTATTAATGTTTACAGTGGAATTGTGAATAGGTTTTCAGTGGACTATCTTATCCCTTGACAAAAATATTTTGTCTTTTTTCTATGTAATTTCAGAGTTTTTATTTTGTTACAAAAAGACGAAAAATGAAATATATAACAACAATGAAGTTATTTAACAAGATTTCTAAAGCTGAAATTTTTGTGTAAAATAAGGTATCTTGCAACTTGTTAAATATATTTATTCAGACATTGGATGTTGTATTTTTATGTATTTTTTAAAATATTAATAAAATTGGAAAAAAAAAAATAAAAATTCTAGGTTAGTTCACTCTTTGGACAAAACATCCTCATCAGTTCTGGCTCTTCAGGAGGAGTTATCCAGTAGCCAAACCTGTACTTGCAATGGGTCTGTCTACATATCCTCCACCACACAGATCTGCCAGCAGGCATCTGGGTTCAAATCAAACTTTTATTTGGAAACTTTGGCAGTCCTAGTACTTAACCTTGTTTGGAGGAACAAAATTTATTGGGTTGCCCTTAAGATGCTTTGTCACAAGTTCTCGTGTTTGCTGTACTGCCGAATAATAAATTTATATCTCCCAAAGTTGAGATGCACCAATAAAGTAAAAGCAGCTGTGTGTGCTCTGCCTGTGGATTGTCCCACGGGCAGCTGCAGTTTGTAAATAACTCTTCCAAGCCCGTGTATTTAAAGCAGTTTGCATATACATTATGTATAAAAAGTGATTTTTTTAAAACGATTTTTTTATTCATGTTTGTACATTGAAAGGGGGCCTGAGCCCCTTTTTCTGTGTTTAATATGCTGTAGAGTAATGCCATAGATGCTCTAGACTGTATATCAGGATATTCTGGTTCCACACGGCAGAAGGTCAGGAGGAAACACTAGTGATGGCGTAGCATTACTAAAATTGATGTTTCTTGAGATTTCATTTTACAACATTTGTCAACTTGTGATTCCAATTCCTTCCATTTTCGCAGAAAATTAAAGAAAAAGTACTCTTGTAAATGCACTTTTTCTGTCTTTTCTTAAGCAAAGCAGAACTATTTCAATGTAAGATAAATATGGAGCTCACTAGACAGCGCTAATAAAGGCCATGTTTTAAACATAGGCTTTAGATTCTATTTTTATTTAAGTGATTGTTCTTGTAAATGTCTGGACTTTACCCTAAATAGGAAAGTTAATCTCCATAAATTACTGTAAAGACTTTTTTTTCAGAGCTAACTTCTACTTGTTAATCTTCTAATAGCTACGAATAAAAAGCAATACTCATTTCAAAGGAAGTAACGTGGGTCACATGTTTAATATTTGCAGAAGCAATCTAAAATCTGGGGAAATAACAGCATTAATGACACCTTGTGCAGATCTCTGCTGTCTAACCTGTGTGCACACTGTGAGATCTTAAACAGGCACAGAGGATGGAGGAGCTGCTGCCCTGGCCTGGATGTTCCCCACGTGTGTGCTCAGCTGACTGCTGCTGCTGTCTCTTAGGAATGTTTAAAACAGGAAGGCTCCAGGTATGCTCCCATGGAATATGGAAACTCATTCCAGCCCGTTGAGGGAGAATTTCCTCCCTTGCCTCCTCTTCCATCTGCTACCCTGGCTCTGCTTACCCCAAAACCAACTGATGTTACTCTAGCAGAGCACTAAACCTGCAGGAAAAGATGCAGCTTATGCCAAGCCTCCAGCATGTCACTGATTTCCTGATTTTATCTTTCTGGGAAGGAGTATATCAGAGTATTCACTAGACATTTGCAGTAGTGTCCTATGATGCTTAAAAATATCATGGGGAAAAGTAAACTAGCTGGAATCATTGGGCTGTGCTGGGTTAAAGGTGAAATCAAGAAGAAACCCTAATAAAATCTAATGATTTCTAACTCTGCAATAATCCCCTTGTTGATATAAATTCCAAAGTGTCTTTCACTGGCTGAAAGTTTATCCTGTTGAAGACACAGTAACTGTGATTATACAGAATTGGGAGTTTTTAAATAAGAGATAGGTATTGTGTTTCTGAGCCCAAGCAGAAATAAATCACACTCCTGGCAGTCTTTGTGCTGTTCTCCTGCCTTCTGCTCTACAGGTTTTCTTCAAAATGATACTTGTTATTTTGAACGTCTTAGAAGGAAAAAAAAAACAAATTAGGATGGAGGATCCAACACTGTTCAAAAGAACAAGGTTGTAAGAGAATCAGACGCTTCTCTCATTTCCTGCAATTGGTACAAAGACCTGTCAGATTGCTGGCAGATCCCTTATTTTTGTATTACCATAAATCTGAAAGATGAAAAAAACTCAAAATGTTTCCATGCAAGGACATAAGGTAAGAATAATTTCCTTACTTGTTTTAGTTTTCACTTTCTTTCCATCCTGTGTATCAGCTACATTTGTGCTAATGAGTTTTTATTTTCTAATGGGAAAGTTTAGCAACACCCATTTAAATCCCTGCTTGGTTTTGGCTCCTCCATCAGGTTGCTGGTGGCTGAGAAAGTTTCTCCTGCTTAATCAGGCAAGAAAAGCAGAGTTGTCAGAACAATAATAACAAGTCATTGTTTTGACAGAGGTTAAACAGATTTTCAGTAGTAATGAAGGAGTGAAAGAAAAGCATAACAAGGGCAAAGAATGTGTCTTCATGAAGGATGATGCATCTGACCTTCACAGGGAGCAGCAGAAAAGGTGATTAAATCACTCTTTGTGCTACTGTGCATGCTTCGATCTCATTTTTAGAAGGTGCAATATTAGAATAGACAGAAAATTTTTAAATGGTTACATATTCTCATTTTTTGTAGGGGGAGCCATGCAGAAATGGCTGCCAAAATTACCAAGGATGGCTTTGGATGTGGATCTGGGAAGAGAATCTGAATCTAAGGATTGTCAACTCCTGTGCCTCAGTCAGAATATCCACTGCTGAGAGAGCCTTCTCTCTGCAGACAGGTTTGTCAACCAGATGGAATATTACATTCAAACATTAGTACTTTTATAAGATGTTCTTTTTTTTCCCCGTTAAAAATATTCTTGGATAGCTGAGGCAGCCAAATGGATTTTCTGGACAGCATTCACTGGAATTATTTTACAGCAGTAAGTCTAAGAAATGCTGTTGTCTTTTTTTTTTTTAAAGAAAAGCAGGTTTGGTTTGAAGGCTTGAAAGAAATCTGATGTGAGCCAGGAGCTGGAGTTACCAGCTGAAATAAAAGATTAATGTGTTCACAAAAGTATATTGAGCAGTTTACTTCACTGTGCCCTTGTCTTTGCAATAATTATGCACTGAAATCTTGGTTAGTTTTCCTTCTCTGGTCTTGGGATTTTTTTTTTTTTATTTGCTACAGTGTGCAGGATAAAGACTCTGGAGATGTGGAAGACGTAATAAAACAGTGGAACCGAAGGGGATGATGCCAGAGGCTGACTCACTGTAATTCCAGGGCTAAGGAAAATGACATTTTATAATTAGCTCACACTCTTAAGATCTCAAATTTTGAGAAAATCTGTCATTCTCACATATTACCTCACATAAAATAGGATGGGATTTCAAGAGGGCTCAGAGTTTAAAATTACTCACCTTTATCAGTTACCACTGAGTAGCTGGGATTTATTTGGGGTCTTTTGTTTGCTCTGGGGATCTGTGAGTTTCCCAAATCCCACAAGTATTTGTTAGTTCTATCCATTGCTTTGGATGGATATATAAATTCATTTTTTTGTGTTCCAGTGTTTTTGCTCTGATGGTGTTTGTTTTAATGCCAGTGAGTGGTGGATTTTGTGATTAGCCACAACCCAATGACAAATACTCACTGTGCTGTCATTTAAAGAAAACTGGAAGGATAAAACTGTCAATTGTGAAAGTAGGTTTTTTTTTTTTCTAAGAACAGGACTTGTCTGGTGGCTGTTTTAAGTTATCTTTGCTATTTGTGCTGCTCCTTCCCATTCCAGAGGAGCCCTAAATTCTGGCTCAGAGCAGGCTGGTTATGCTTGATCTCTGCAGCTGTTTACTTTGGGTAACACCTTGTGCTGCTGCTTATCCCACACCAGGAGTTTTCAAACAGGAGCTGTGCCTTTGTTTGATGCCACTTGGCCTCAGTGCACCAGCACAGCTCTCTCACTGCAATAACCACAGCAGCTTTGCTTCACTTTCCCTCTTTCAGATTTGCCAGCAAAGCAGAGCAGCCCTGGAGCTGTGCTGCAGCTGTGACACGCTGCAGGGGTTGTCACTGTGTTTAACCCTCACCCTGAGCCTGCTGCTGAGGGACACGCTGCTCTGGGCTGCTGCTCTGCCTCTGGTGATGGCTCATTTTTCCTGCTGTTCAGAGTAACCCAACATTTCCATTCCAGCACTGTTGGTGTCTTCAGCTGTTCCTAAACTCCTCCTCTAATCCCTCATCTGGGTACAGCTTGACCTAATTTACCGTGCTCCTGCCAGCTATGCCAGTTTCAGAAGGAGGGGTAAGATGTGGAATTTGTATGAAATACTTTGCTGTATTGCACAAGTGTTTTTTTCTTTCTGTTTTAACAAGGCACTTGTTTATGTGTAACTTAAAACCATCTCTCTTGATGCTCCTTTATTTCCCTTATGAATAAATAAAGCTGTTTTAAAAGAAAAAAACCAAAAAAACCCAACCCTTGATTGCTTCTGCAAGTGCTTGGGGGCAGTGGCTGCCCTAAGGGTGGGCAGGACAGTTCCTCTGTGATAAGGAAATGTTTTGGCAGTGGAACCAGGGAGAGGTAAAATTTAATGTTGGTGTATGCAGGTATTTGAATGTGATGAACTCGGAGTGTGAGAGCAGCCCCAGTTAATCCTGTGGGAATAACGATGGAATAATGTTGTCCACAGGCAGTGCAGGAGGGAGCTGATCTTTGTGGCTGTGGTTTGGCTGCAGCTCTTCTCGTTTCCTTTTCCTTTGGAGAACCCTTGAACAGTGGATGGGAACAATGGATGGGAATGTGATTTCTGTGCCTCAGAGGCACTGGGCAGCATCCCTGTGCAGAGTCACACCTCTGAACACTCAGCTGATGTTACAGTCAGCCCCAGCTGGTTCCATGTTAACCCTTTCCTGCTGGGCTGCCCCAGTGCACAGGGAGGACACTGCATCCCCTGCAATGCCCCACAGCCTTGCTGGAGCTGGGGATGTGCAGGCAAGCAGTGAAATGTGTTGTCTTTTCTTCCAGATCTTCCATAAGACATTTTCTTACTTCTCTGGAGAATCAAAAACCAGTTTGGATTGGAAGGGACTCTTACAGATCATCTGTTTCCACCCCCCAGGATTACCTGTGTGTGCCCCAGCAGTCTCTGTGGGCTCCAAGCGTGACCCTGCCCCTTTCCTGGTCCCCAGGATCCATCCCCCAAGTGCCTTCTGGTGTGACCCAGCCACCTCCCTGTGCCTTCTGGTGCAATGTGGCCAGTAATAGAACAGTTTAATGTGAAGAACAGTCACTAAGGTACTTCCCCTGATCTAATTCCAGTTGTTGCTGTAAAAATGTAACGTGCATTTTACCTGACATTTATTGTGAGGAACCTGCTGCTCCCTGACACCACAACACAAAGGAATGTGAAGTTAAGGTAAAACATAATTTTAAAAGCCCTCCAATATGAAGCAGAATTGTAACTTTTTGAGTTCTTTTAATGCTGTCCTCTGGAAATTTGAAGTGCAGGCGTGATGCTTGTTCAGGTGTCAGAGGCTTTAATTGCTTTTTCAGCTTGTAGAGTTTGGGCCAGACTCATTCAAGGAATTTTGGAGCTGAGCTTAATGGACTTGCTAAGATTTGAACCAGATTCCTCAAATGCCATGTGCTGACTTCCCAACTCGCTGAGACAAAACGCTGAAACGAGCTGTTGCTAAGCTCCAGTTCCCAGAGTGGGGAATGTCAGAGCACAGAGGATTTGCCTCCTTGCTCTGAAGCCACAGCCTCTGTTTCACCCACACTCCCTGACACTGCACTGCAGTCACTCCTTTTCTTGCCTTCAAAGAGAGCTCAGCAGTTGAAGCTCTCAGCAGGGGATTACATAAATTGGGGCTTTGCTTTTATCCTGGAGAGAATTCAAGGAGCCTCTGTTTCAATCTTGCAGCTGATTGCTTTGGTGGCTGTGCCAGCACTGCTGCTGTCCAGGGCACTCTGGAGCAGGGTTCTCAGTTGACCCTTCCTGCTGCAATGGTTCTGGTTTCTGTGGGCTGAGCAGTAATTGTGTGTTTCCAGCAGGAAGGATCTGTGTTCCCAGTGCTGCAGTGAGCATCTCCTCCACATGAGTGTCTGTTCACCAGCTCAGTTCCTTCAGCTGGGTTTTGGCAGGCTGCCCTCCTGCTCCCTCCCCTCCCACCTCCACTTTGGCTCACTTTTTTTCACAGCTTTCTCAGTACTTCCCATTTTTCACCCTTTGCTCCTTCTTCCATCATTCCTGCACTTACTGTGCCTCAGCATGGTGATTCACCTCCTCTTGACACCCCTTAACAGCATTTTTAAAAAATGCTGTTGTCTTTCTGTTAGGATCCAGAGTAAAACCATTTTTATCCTATTTTTATTATTTATTTTTATCACCCGGATGCTTTAGTTGCATTGAGGCATTTTATTTCTAAGCTCAGATATATTTGTATGTCTGTATGCAATCTGTCACCTGGATGTGAAAGAAAGCAACATTTTTGTACAGAAACAGAGCTTTGACTGGTATTAACTAAGTCCCTCTAAAACTTGTTTAATCTTTTTTTTCAGGAAATCTGTCCTAATAAATATAAATATATTCCTACCTCCAATTACTGAAATGAGAGAAAACCATTACATTGTTCAGAACATGTGAAAATCCTCCACTTCCATCAGTTAAAAACTCCTCAGGCACTTTTCTGAGCAACTCTTTGCACATGAGGATCCAGTGGAAAATCTCAATCATGGGTTACTTCCAAATGTTTAACAAAAACAGAGCTGCTTCAAGGAAAGCCTTCAGTCTTTGCTCTGTTTTGATGCTAATTGGCTGCAACATTTGTGGCCTGATTGCAGCAAACAATCTGGACAGTTTTAGCCTGATATTTCTTTGAAAAAACAGGACCTTGCTGAAAAAACAGGAGCCTTGCTGCATGATTTGGGCTGATTTTCAGCCTTCACTATTTCAGAGTGAGCTCTTCTCCATCTCCCCAGTAACAAGGAGCTGTGACACAGCAAGTCCAAACACAGGGAGGTGACACTGGAGGGTCACGCTGGCTCCTTCCACCTTTGCAAGCACAGCACCGGGGTGCCAGGGAGAGCTGGAGCAGCAGCTCAGAGAGCAGGGCCTGTGCTGCCCTCAGGGCCAGGAATCCACAGCCTGGACAGCTCAGCTGTTCATTCAAGCTACTGCTGGAAATAAAAAGGTAGAGAAGGTAACAATAGAAAAGTCCTCCTGCACTTTCTGTTCCTTGCTGTTGCCTCTCCACCAGTAACAGAACCTGGCAGCTGACACAAAATAGCTTTTGAGTCTCAAAACTGGTGCTCCTGCCGTTCAGTTGCCATTGTTGCTGTATTTTATGAGTTAGAACTGAAGCCCAGGGTGCCTGCTGACTGTCATTCCACTGCACTAACACCCTGACTGCAGCATTTCAGCTGTCAGGATCCTTCCAAAGCACTGCTGTGGTTCCTAGCCCAGGCCAGCTGCCTTCCAGACCTCTCTGGGCTCAGACAGCAGAGGACAGACCCTGTGCTGTGCAGAGCCTGAATTTCCTGCTGGCATTCACAGGAGAAAACTGCAGCAAGCTCAGTGCTTGGAGGGTGTCAGCCTGGGAGGATCCCCGGGGGCTCCCCAAAGGAAACAAAGGGTGCACAAGTGCTGCTCATGCCTCAGTGTCCCCTGTAACTGACAGGGTGAGGCAGGCAAAGAGAACCTGGAGCACTCCTGCCTGAGCTCCCTCTGGCATCTGTCAGCTCCTAAAGCAGCAGTGAATGAACACAACAGGAGCAGCTGAGCAAAGAGCCCCCAGCAAACAACATGGTGCTTTCAAATGTGCCGAAAGTGGCTCTTTGGAAAGAACACACACGTGTGTATAGCTCCCTTTGATTTTATTTGAATTAAATAAAAAAGTGTACTCCCCACATTATATTGATTCATCTCAACCAGTCTCAGCAAAAGGCAGGTGAGCCCTCCCACCACCCCTGAAATTCAGACACCAGTCTGTGGGCCCTGGGAAAAGTTGTATCTGCATCATTCCTTGTGGAAACAAACTGCACTGCCAGGCCAGCAGGACTGAGCTCCTGTTTAACCCTTCATGGCTCCCTCTGCTCTGAGCTGCTGGGCACACATCCTGACAGCAGGAATCCCCCAATGTGTTATTGTTCAGGGAACACTGGCACAGCTTAAATCTGAGCACAGCACTGTGGTCTAGCGAGGTTGGCTGAGCAGTCCTGCCTTGGCTGCCAGAGCCTCGTTCTGCTGGATGTGGTACTCTTGGAATCTCATGGAGATCCTCTGTGTCATCTTTAGATACTTCTGCAGGCAGTTTTCTGAGCAAGTTATCTACAGCAAGAAGGAAACAGAGGGCTTCAGTCAGTAAGTTAAGCATCCCAAACCAGGACCCAAAATACCAGCACAGACGGGATAAACAGTGAGGTGAGTATATCTCAGCTTGTCAAGCCTCAAGATGAGGGCAGGAGAAAATGTAAAGTTGAGTTTTTCAGGTGTGCCTGGCACATCTACTAATACTCATTCTCATCATAAAGTCTCCATGGAAAACATCCTGGACCTAGGAGATCCCATCCTTTTGTCCTTGGGCTCCTCTTGTGGAACTGAACTATTTATTTGGAAATGAATAATAAATCTATTACATTAGTTAATTTTGTTTTAATTCTGTTTACAAAAACATACTGGCTTTGACAGCCAAATATGATCTGCTCTTTGCTAACTCCATTTAACCCTTTTTTATCCTTGTTCCCATTGGCTCTCTCAGCCTTCTGGTACCTGCCTTGTTTCCCTTCAGCAAAGCCACCAGAGTACATCAATCAGCTGGACTGGGAAATAAATACTGTGGATGGAATGGGTGCTGGTATTTTCAAATTTAAAGTGGTTTCTTTATTTTAAGTATGGAGAAAGAATTGTGAGATGATTTCTGAGCTCCAATCCTACGAATTGGATATTCTGTGCCATGGCTCAAACCCTTGCTATCACTGCAAAGGTAACAAGTTTGGGTGGAAAGAAAGGAAAGCCAACCCCTTTGTCTGGGAAAGCAGACATTGCTTTGGTTCTGCTTGGTACAGAGGGATGGAAAAAGCAGAAAGGATGAAAATGAAGCAGACAAAACCCCAGCAAGCTCCACACACCACCCAGTGCCCGCCCTTCTGTCCTCAGCCTGGCAGCAGCTACAGCCAAACCTGCTGAGCAGGACTGGAGGCTCCCTAGGAAACAACTTGTGGAGCTGCCCCAAGCCTCTGCTGCCAGAGGAGGTGTGGGACACTGCTGGGAAAGTCCAGACTTGCACTGGCAGTCGTGCAAAGAAAGAGCTCACAAGTTGGGTTTTTTCAAGTGTAGGATCTCAAAGGGGATGCATGGAGGTAATAATCTCAAGTATTTAACAAGGAACTACAAGTCTCAAGAGAAACATGGGAATTTCCAGAGCAGACAGACCAGTGTCCTGTTTCCAGAGACAGGTGCTCTGTAAGAAATCCCATCATGGACAGTATGGGCAGAAGTTCCCACAAGAAAGCTTCTTCCTAGTCCCACTGTTAACAGATGGCTCCTGTGCTCCCAGACATGAACCATCTGCAACCCACAGAAGCCAGAAGAGGCAGGTCACAATCAGAAAATGGTTTGGGTTGGAAATCCATCTCATTCCAACCCCCTGCCACAGCAGGGACACCTCCCACTAGTGCAGGTTACTCCAAGAATCTAAGAATACTTTTTGGACCTAAGTAATCTTTAATCCAGAATAATTTTGACTGTAATAGAATTCCACTAAAGCAGATGCAGAGAAGATTAGGGAAAGAAGAAACCTGTCTTGGGAAGCTAAGAAAGCTCTGTTCAGGACAGCAGAACCAAAGCTGAAAGGAGAAATGAGTTTTGCCTGCAGTGAGGAGCTGAACTCCAAGGAGGCAGAAAAGGCTGAAAAACAATGGTTAGTTTAAAATTTTAGACTTTTTTTTTTTCCCTGCCACCACAGTTAAGCAAAGGTTATTAGATTTTTAACCAACAAAATTATTAGTCTCTGAAACAGCCTCTCAACAGGTGAGGAGAAGCAAAAACCTGCAACCAGTCTTATGGAGAGCTCAATCTTTTTGCAGATGACAATGTGAAGGAGCTCCCTGCAGTGCAGGGAAGTGGATTTAACAGCCAGAGCCGTGTTCCCGTGACTCACTGCAAAGCAGGAATGTGGGCAGGTAAACAAATATTTCAGCAGGATTCCTCAAAGAATGAGATGCAGGCTGTAGGTGGGCAAATTCCATGTCCATGGAGTTCCCATCCGTGAGAAGTTAAGGCACAAGAACCTTCACTGACAGCTCAGGGAATGAAGCATGGGGAATTTCAGTGAGCAGCCAATATTCAGTGGAGACTGGGCAGATTCTGTGTGTGACAACCACTTCTGGAATGGTTTTGGTGAGAAGGAACCTTGAACAGAATCCAGTTCCACCCTCAGCCATGGGCAGGGGCAACCTTCCACTATCCCAGGCTGCTCCAAGCCCTGTCCAAGCTGGTCTGGACACAACATGCCAGATACCCACACTCCCCTGAAGGCTGCTGCCTGCCTTTGTATCTTGGTTTAAAGATCAAAATTCTCTGAGTTGCTTCTGAAATGGGAATGCTGCACAGCAATGCTACCAAAGGGTCATTAGAAGCCATCACCTACCTCTTCTGGTTTCACATCTCTGCTAGTGAAATCCTTTATGCAATCCACAAAGCAATTTTCTGTAAGTTTATTGTATGTGCCAAGGAACTCCTTGAACTGCAAATAAAAATTGGACAATGAATATTTAAGGAAAAAAAAAACTGTTAATTTTTCTTACAGGGACATGGTGTAAAAAAATCTAAAGGACAAGTCACTAAAAAAATTTCCTCTCAGTCAGAAGAATTCAGCACCAAAAGCTGCTCATACACAAAACATGATGGTTGTCAGTAGGTATCTGTTGAAATTTTGGTTGCATTAACTCAACTCAAGAGTTTCTGTCCTTCCCTATGCCCCACACCTTCCACTCCTTGTGACAGAGCAGCACAAGACTTTCAAAGCCCCCCCTCCCAAATGCAGCATCTCACCTGCTTGATCTGATCAGCCTCTGATATTTGTCCAGCCATGTTCCACCACCTGGGACTCAGTCACCTACAAGTGAGGATAAAATAGTTTTAAATTTTAAAAATTGCAACATTTTACATCAGAAGGGAACTCTGTGCATCCTTGAAGTGTGTTTAAATTCAACTTTGCTAGCAAACTTCCAAGCCATTCACTCAAAGGGAAGTTACCTATTGATTAAAAAACATCCAAAATAATTCCAGGTATGAAATCTTACCAGATCCACCTGCTACTTGCTGGCCTTTAAAGACTTCCAGGGCATTTCACACAGCTAAAATACCTAGTTTATTTCCATGAGTGCTGTCAAACTTACTAAATAAGCTAGGGCAGGAACTGGGGAAGAAGCAAAGTCTTAACTTTTCTAGCCTTAGAGTTTCAGTGACTTCAGATGTGATCTGTAAAAAGTAAGGAAAAAAGGCAAATATAAAGTGGCAGTCACTGAACAGATGCAGCACAAGGTGCAGGGCCTGGTTTCTGTGTAGCTGCACCAAACACCTCAAGTACAGCAAATGTTGTGGTCATTGTAGTGAATTAAATGCAAGAAAAACACAGAACAATTAAAATGGCCTTAAAGGAATGAAACAAAGAAAAGAGGAAGAAATAAACAGCCATGGATCCAAGAATTTAAACAAGCATCCTCAGGAAGACTCACATTCCTAATCCAACAGACTGAACAAGTTAAGGCTTGGAAGCATCCCTGCAGCTTTCCTAGAAGACTGAGGCCTAGTCTTCCTTTTCCCTTAATTTCCATATTATCTAAGACCTATTATCACAGATGATAATGCAAACGAATTTCACATGTTGGCAAGAACAAGCTCCTTCAGTTTAATTCAACTTGTGGAAGAAAAATGAGCACTGAAGTGCAATCACTTTGTGGGAAAAAAAAGTTCTTTTAGTCCTTTAGCAAGGGCTACTTACAATTATTCTTCTATTATGCTTTGCCAATTTTTGGGCAAGACATTCATGTTTTAGAGAGCTTTGCTATTGCAGTGTCTCAGCAGGGGGAAGGGAAGGGGTACATAAGCTGCCTGAACATGAACAAAGAGAAGCAACAATTATTTCTACAACAGAAAGAAAATGAAGCAACTAAAAATAGCAGCAGGGAGCTCTCACAAGAGTGAGCTGTCCCTCCCAGCAGCACAGGGATGGTGACATCTGCCTCAACATCACCCATGATCCCTGCACAGGGAGCCAGTTCAGAGATTGAAGGCCAAGGGCACAGATGATTCTGGGACATAAAATGCCCGAATCCCTCGTGGCCACACGGGTCACACAGGTTATTCTGAAGGAGAACCTACAGGGTATGGTGGCTAACAAGGTTTTATTCACTGAATCACAAACTGGTTTAGGATCGAAGGGACCTTCCTGATCACCTCATTCCACCCCCTGCCATGGGCAGGGACACCTTTCACCATCCCAGGCTGCTCCAAGCCTGTCCAGCCTGGCCTGGGACACTGCCAGGATGGGGCACCCTGTGCCAGGGCCTCAGCACCCTCACAGGGAAGAACTGCTTTCCAGTATCAAACCCTGACATCTAGCAGTGCTAAGCCATTACCTCTTGTCCAAAGTCCCTCTCCAGACTCTCTCCTCTATCCTAAACCCTTAATTTGTTTCAGGAGAATGGACATGCCCATCACCTGGAGTAACCAGTGGGAAGTGATGGCAACTCCACTCTCTCATTTCCCAGCCCGTGAGAAAACAAGCCCAGTGACAATTCTCTCAGAGCAGGGTATGCAGATAATGAAACAGAAACTGCAGGGAGCAGGGGAGACTTTTGTCCTCTGCCAAAGGCGGGGAGCTCAAAGCTTCAGCCATTTTCTCACACTCTGCATTGCCTCATGAGCTGTGTTTACAGCAAACCTGATCCCTGTCTTTCTGTGCCAGATTTGGCAAGATTGGAAATGGCAGACTGAAACTGTAGTTTCACAGAGCTTTGACACCTGGGAAAGGCTCTGATTCACAACAGCCCCATCTGATCTGAAGTGCCTGAAGCTCTTGTTCCAGTACAGGTATTTCACACATTCCACCGAGAAATTACAGGGCTCTGCTGCACCTTCGGCTATAAATCAGCCTTACATCTAAAAACCAGCTACTGAACATTCCCAGGAATGTGCAAATCTGCTTTGTTCCTAAGTCTGCTAAATGTATTACTTCAATATTTCCTGCAGCATCTCCCCCTTCCCTCCAACTCTGAAACAAGCTTTTAAAAAAGCCAAGGGTGATGAGAGTGCTCAGCACCTCAGCCAGCCCAGCCCAGAGCTTCCTACAGAGCTGTTCACACCACTCCTGCAAGGCTCAGCTTTAATCCCACAGAGCCTTTCCCGTGGGCTAAACACGATTTAAACATTCAGCACTGCCCTCCTAAGCAAGGACATTCACACTGCAGGAAGCAGAGCTCTGAATAAACCTCTGGGTTACACAGTCTGGGGGTTCTGGTTCACCAGAAAGGAGCAAGAACTGGAAATCTCCCTTCTTTAAAGGCCCTGGAGCTCTTGCAAATATATTCTGGTGTTCTAAAGAGATATTAAGAGAAGGCTGTCTAAGCAAAATAAACAAGCCCTGTGTTTGGGATTTTTTCCCATCTTTTTGAGAAGAGCTGCATTTTTCCGGGAAGAAGAGTGATGGAGAGACACTATAAATCCCTCACAGTTGTAATCCCCACCTGAATCAGCTGTAATTGCCACCTACTCAATAAAAAGAAGGCTGAAATGTCTCTTAAACCTTTGCCTCCATGCAACACCATGTAAGTGATTCTGAAAAGGAAAGGGAAGAGTAAAAATATCAAGTCAAAGAAATGTCTCAAAGAATAAAACTCTTGAGTCAAAGAACTGTGTCAAGGTAAACGCCCTACACTTTGTAGAGAAAGTTATTTTATCATGTGGGATTACTAGGCTACAACTGGATTGACATCAGATTTAAAAGAAGCCCAAGTGAATGGATTTTAAGAGGCCAGAGGCATTTAATGAAGTGAGGAGAAGGTGAGATGAGAGGGGCTAGTCAGGAGCTGCATAACCAGATGGAGCTGGTGCACAGGCTGTTATCCACTGTCTCTGGGTTTGACCTGGACCTGCTCTGAAGGGAGCAGAGGTAAAAATCAAACACCAAAGGTGAGCTACCAGAGTCAGCCTGACCTCAGGCACCAGGAGAGCCTCCCTGAGCACACTGAACACGTGTATGGGCGCCAGGCCTGAAGGAAAATTCACATTTTCCCACCAGCACTCTTGTTTAAGTGAGATCACACCTGGCTCATGCTTCTCACCCAATAAAACCAACACCTGAGGCTAACGCGTCGAGCTTTATTTTTCTGGTCTTTTCCTTCAGAACTCCAGTTCTCCCTTTCAAGGGCACATTGAGTTCCTCGGGAATCACTCGCTCAGCCAAGCAGCGGCCCCACAGCGGGTATGGAGCGCCCTTATCCCTCACGGGTCGCGGGAAGGGTCCCGGTCCCTCACGGGCTGTCCCGGCCCCTCAGGAACGCTCCCGGTCCCTCACGGGC
>PYHW01010540.1:592154-603634 GCA_013186435.1 Turdus rufiventris
GCTGATTGGTTCTTTAAACCTAGCCTCTGATTGGCTCTTCAAACCTAGCTGTTGATTATCAGTTCTCCAAACCCAGCCAGCTGATTGGCTCTGGCAGGTCCCTGCAGGGAGCCGCCCCCAACTGAAAACCGGACTCTCCTAAAACCGTGACACCCAGAAAGACAGGTGAGTGGTCTTAAGTGACTTGCCTTGCCTGAAATAGATCTGTATTTTATATTTAATTTTTTTTTTCTCCTTAGCGAGTGTTACATAGTGTTGAAATATCTGGAAAAGAATTAAATACATTGAACTAACCTAAGTTTGGGGTTTTTTTGCTTCATTTTAGGTGAAGGGAAAGGTCTGGAACACGTTTTGAGTTCTCAAGAAATACCACCGAAGCAAATGGAGTATTCCAAAAAGACAGCATTAAGCAGCAATGAAATGGGCTGGCCTTCTGAGAGATACAGGTGGATAAACACAACAAACACAAAACTGAGGAATAGTTTCCTTCTGTTTCAATGAAATTGAGAGAGGTGCATTAGACACTGATGGTGTAACAGAGTCACTCGTGTGGTCCTTGAGTCTAGCACAGCTGTGCTGGAATATTTCTGGTTTTGCATTACTTTTGACAGGACCTGATGGAAGGGCTGGAGCTGTGCCAGGGGACGTTTAGGTTGGATATCGGGAAAGGTTTTTTCCCCCAGAGGGTGCTGGGCACTGAAGAGGCTCCCCAGGGAATGGGCACAGCCCCAAAGCTGCCAGAGCTCCAGGAGAGTTTGGACAGCACTGCTAGGAATGCACAGGGTGGGATTGTTGGGGTGTCTGTGCAGGGCCAGGAGTTGAGCTCTGCTCCCTGTGGGTCCCTTCCAGCTGTAATATTCCACGATTCTGTGGTTTCTGTTGAACTGCAGGCAGAGGAAGGCTTGTTGCTAAGGATAGCTCACAACACCTTTCTCAGAGGTCAGCAGGTTGCACTTGGAGTGTTTTTCAGGAGCAGCATTCACCCAAAATTCCGAAGCTTTAAAATGGGTGAAAAAATGTTCTTAGCTATGTAGTCTGAAGCGTATTTTCCCCAGGCAATAATGTGAAGTTATAATTTTACTAATACAGTGAGAAACTTCTTATATGTGTTGTCTAATTTAGAACAGTGTGCATAAAAATATTAATTGCTTCAAATGGAAAGATACCCAAGGTTTAAATGTTGCTCTATTAGATGTAATTTCATTCTTGAAGATAAAAGGATATGGTTGAAGGTGTTAAGTGGTAAACAGAGAAAACCCAATAATCTCTGTAACTTCAGATGCCAAAGCAAGTTCCAGTTTGTCAGAGGGTTTGGTACTTGCAGTGTAAATTCCTGCTTGGTTTCACAGCTGAATCCTTTCTTGGGCCACCTCAGGAGGTGTAACCAGGAGTGTTTCTCCCCTCAGACACAATGCTTTGCCTGCAGACTCAATCCCTTCTCTTGTAAGCTACAATTCAATTGAGAAAACAGTGCAGAAAGCAGATGATTTACTTCAAGATCTTGGCAAGTTGAGAAGAGAAATGCACAACATTCTACAGGTAAAGTCGATCTAATCACAATGAGCAGGGGTTTGACGAAGGGGAATAAAAATTGTGGAGGAAAACATAGAGGTCTTGCTCTTGCTTCTACACCTCTAAGAAGATCCACATTTGTTTACAATAATTGAAATATTGGAGTTTCTGTGTGTGGAAGAGCTTTGAGCCTGGGTGTGCAATGCACTCTGACTGCCATTCTCCCAGACATAATACAGGAAGGAGAGAGAGGGAAGGACAGATAGAGAAAAAAAGATGTTTGTTTATAGGTTTGGGATATTTTCAGTGTCTGTTCTCTGCAGAGCTACAGAGCTGATGTAATTTTCCCATTGGAAAGAACAATATCAATTTCTCTCTAGTCAGCTTTAGGGATGATTAAAGCATTTCCTTTCTCATTTTGCCACTTCTTTTTGTATTGAGTGCTGTTTCCAAGGAATTGCCTGGCACAGAATCCTTGTGCTGTTTCTTGTGCTGATGATTTTGTACCTTTGGGGGTGGAAGATCTGCTTCTGTGCTGGCAACATGGAGCTTTTGGCTGCTGAGGCTTTTATCTCTTAACCTGATGTCATTCCTGGTTCCACTTGTCTGCTGTGGTCCTCTCTGTCCTTGTCAGTGTACACCCTGAGAAAAAAAAAAGGTTGAAAATTAACCTCTAAATTGGCTTGAAATGTAATAACTTTGATTCTGCTGGTTCATTTCTGTGGTTGAAAGTTTTAACTTGCATATTTCCTTTAAAAATACTTTGTATTACCTGCCTGGTTTTTGTTGCTATATCTTTACAAAACGCAGCTTCATCTGTCATATCTTACAGCATAGCTGATACATTTTTTTATAGATTTTGTAACACTTTGTGGGTTTTACTATTTAACTATTCTTACTAGGAATGGAACAGGTGCCTTGTGCCCCGCTGAGGTTGTAAATATTTTCTTACCACTATTGCTAAAAACTGAAACAAGTTACATACCTTAGAACAAGATGAGATGGGATAAGGAATGGGAGAAAGATGCAGTTACAGAAATTATTTGAAATCTCTCTTATGGAAAATGTCAATAAAAAGACACATGTGATGACTTAGCAAATGGATATTTGGGTCAATTAAACACTTAACTACTGACTCCTCATCATTGAGAGGTTTATAGAGTGAGATAATGATGAATTTTTGGGTAACTGATACACCAGCTCTGTTATAAAGCAAAGCTCTGAATTAGCTGAGGACAGAAGGTGGTGCTCTAACCCAAGGAATTCATTGTGGGCAGTGAAAATGGTCCAGTATCTCCTATGGATTTTACCTAGAAGTTTTAATAGCTCTTCTTCTGTCTTTTTAGGAAGCAAGTTCATGGAAGTCTGACATGACTGATCTTATTAAGGTATACCTTGACATTTTTATGTGTGGTGCTTTTGTGCGTTTTTGGGCTTTCTATAAAATCCTCTAATGCTGAAGCAGTTTTGAATGTGTTTGCAATGAAATATCACAGCCTGCCTGTTGCACACCTGGATGTTTGTTCCAGGATTGCTCTTGTACAGATCACATTACTCCTGGTTCAGTCCTAGTGAATCCCTTGAGGGGATAATGTCAGGCAGGAAGCTGCTCTGTCAGACTGACACAGTGTGGGCTGCTGCTACCAGCATTTTTTACATATTTAACAGATCCAGTTACCATTTCATGATCTGGCTCTCACTAGCAAGTCTACATCAATTTACACTTGAGCATGAATGTGTATTTCTTACCTTTTCTCACAGATTTTACCTTATTGAGTTAGCATTTGTCAAAAAGATTCCTTTTAAAATGAGAGCCTATATAAAATTGGTAAATAATTTGGTATATTGTCTCTTTCTCACCAGGCCACCAGCAAGGTCATGGGATCAGTGTCATGATTCCTGATTTGTTATGGTATTGTGGCAGTACATCTGTTCAAACATAAACTTTGTTTAATTCTGATTTGACAAAAGCGTAGCCTTAAAGACAAAACAGAGTTGTGATCTGTGAGATTTTATCATTCAGTTAATGTTTTCACAGTCTACTCGAGTCTGGATGTTTTGGTTTGAGGTTTTGGGTTTTTTTAATGTACATTTATCAGTTTAAAAAATTTTGGGGTTTAATGAAGTTTTCAGAGGCCTCTGAGTTTTTCCTCAGGGGTATGAGAATGAATGTGAGAACTTGTTTTCTGTATTTTCACCCTTTCATTTGTACTTAGCAGCTAATTTATCCTTGATTTTTATCTCTGTAAAAGGGTTCTGCAAAGTGAAAGCTGTCATTGTTCCTTCTGAAAAGTGAAAATGAGTAAAAGTGAAAGAGGATCAAGGAGCTGCTGAGGGATTTATCTTGTTAAAACTTACAAGTATTGCTTGGTGCTTCTTGGGGTAGATGATGTCAAATAAGTGTATATATTTAGAGGATTTGGGCTTTTATTAGCCTCTTAATTATGTTTAATTACTGTTACATGGAGAGATTTGCTTGTGATACTTCATGTAAGGCTTATTAGCCTCATTAGCATTGCCTGTCATCCTTCACATCATTTTCCATTTGAGATCTTTTGGATGTCTTTCACTTCTCTAAATATATTTGCAACGTAATTAATGTTCTTGAGTAATTGAAGTTGCTGGTAGTGCACATGGGCAGTATTTGATATGATGGCATTGATGTGATAACAGATTAATAGGAAATTTCAATTTCTGATTAAAAGCTAGAGGTTCTGTTTCAATTTTAGTCCAAAAATCTTCCTGTTACACCTCATCCTCTCCCACATCACCTGCTCAACAAACCATCCATCCTTCAAAATATCAAAGCGCCAAGGTCTATACTGACAGAGGCTGAAAGGGCTTTGAGAGGAGTGCAAAACAATAAAAAAGTCTTGGAGGAGAATCTGGAAGCTGTTACTCGTGCAAAAGATGGAGATGCCGTGTATTCTTTCAGTGACTCAACTGCAAAAAGGTCAGACCCTGCAATTCCGTGCTTTGTGAGGTTGGTGTTTCCAAATCTGGGCATTGAAGAACTTGTGCTCTTCTCTGCAAAAAGGATTTACTGACTCTTTATAGCAATCATTGTCTGATTCTTGAAATTCAGATGGTTTTCGACCCTTGTGCTGTGAACTGATTTTTGTTAGGTGCCTAAATCTGATTTCTGAGGCTATATTAGTTGGACGACCTGCTCTGCTGCCAGAGCATTTAATTGTTTTCATTTCCATTCCATTAATAAAAAAATCAAAGCCTAATTCAATTATTCAGAGCAGAAGAGGCTTCATAATGCTGTAAATTTACAGAATTTAATTACTTCACAACAGATCCTTCTTCTGAACTTTTGCTCTGTTAGTTATGTTAAATACTCCTGCTTGAATCATAATATAAATTTTCTATTGAAATACAATCTAAACTTGCATTTTCCTGAGAAGGTAGCTATTCTGTATGTATAAGGGTATTTTTTTAGGCATGTTACCTGTCCTCATTATCTTTTAGAGCATAAAGTAATTTGTCATCTGCTTTTTTCTTAAGTTGCAATATTTTTGTTTTCTTGTATGTTCAGTTGTGATCAAAGTAGGAAGTGACACATGGCTGCCCCTGATTCCTAAAATATTTGTAATAATATCAGTATTTACCAGCAGGGAGTGGAGTTGGCACCATGCAACAACAGATTTGGGGTTGGGACTCTTGATGGGCTTTGCCTTTTGGGGAGTGTTGAGGTGCAGAATCTCCCTGTCTGTGTTCTGAGCTTCTCTTTTAAGAGCATTTAAAGGTTACCACTTTCCCAGGAACAAATCTGTGCAATTTGAGCAGCACTGCCCTAAAATGGTTTATTCTTCTGTTTCAGGGATGTGTTGGAAGGGTTTCGTATCCGAAGGACTGTGGATGAGTGGATCAAGGCAATCAATGAGGAAATCCAGGTAGGGCTGGAAAAATGAGTTTGGATTTTTGTGTTACATTTTTCCACCTTGCCTTGTCCACAGCAAAGGGATTTACTTACCCCTTGAAAACATGAGGAAGCTGCCTATTGTTGCTAGCATACAGTAAGCTATAATAAAATAAAATATTTACCTCTGTTTTTAAACTGTAGTTGTGTAATGAAAATCTCTGATCTCAGTTGCTGGCTAACATGAAAAACAGGCCCTTTCTCAGAGCTTCAGAGTTATCCACAAACTCTGCTGATAGCCTTGAAAATAAAAATTTCTATTTATTACATTTATGTTTTCTGTTTAGGCTGAAATAAAAAAAGATGATTCAGAACAACAGAAATATGAGGAAAAAGCCCCATGGAACACAAGAGCCCAAAACCTCAGGGCTATGAAGACCAAGAAAGAAATTAAAGAGAGAACTCAAAACGTCCAAGGATGTTCAACAAAAAGGCCTCTGTCTGCAAAAAGGCCTCTATCTGCAACTAAGCCATTGCAGAAGCAGGTGGAAGATAACACAAAGAAAGAGAAGTTTAGAACTCACCTTTCTGAAAATGTGGAGAGCAAAGAAAGAAGGGCAGATGTGAGTTCTCAAGCAGTTGGTTTCTTTTCTGGAAAAAAAAACTATTCAGTATTGACATGAAAAATTGTGTGTGCAGGTGTACTAATTTGAAATGCAAGTGATAGCTCTGTCCTGCTCCCATTTACACAAATGAAGAATTGTAAATTACATTTTTTTTTCTTTTTGGTGTCCACCAGGGAGCTTCAAGTGGAACTGCACTGGTCCAAAATGAAGATCATCTGTCACAAGTTTATGGGAAACCCATTTACCAGGGCCACCGTAGCACACTCAAAAAAGGACCTTACCTGAGATTCAACTCTCCCTCTCCCAGATCGAAACTTTCCAGACCCAAGCTGATAGAGACTGTAAAAGGTAAGTGATTCTTTGATGGGAACAAGGTGTTCCTTCCCAGTTTTTCTGCCAGGAATTCCTTGTGAAAATGAATCTGTTAATTGTAATTCATCTGCTCTTCAATATAAAGGTTAAACAACTGCAGTGGCTTTTCAGAGAGGTGGTCACTGCCTCAGGTTTGTCAGGGTTTGAGAGGCATTTGGAAAATGCTCTTAATTTAACTTTTGGTTGGCCCTGAAGTGGTCAAGCAGCTGGGCTAGATGGTTGTTGTAGGTCCCATCCATTTGAAATAGTTTATTTTTCTTTAAGATCCTCTTTTCATAAGTAAAAAATACCAGAGGTTTTTCAGCTTTGCTTAATGTGTGTCTCACTTATTTTAGATTGTCAAATAAATACTTATTTCTAAATATGATAAATGTGTTAGTATGTATTTATTGTTGTCCAAGATGTAATGAATTGCTAAAATTAATCCCAACTAAATGTGTTGACAAATGAACTCAATTTTTAAAGGTAAACATAAAAGTCACTGGGAGATGTATTTTTTTGTGTTAGGTTTATCCAGTGATTTTTCATGTAAATATTTAATTCATTCAGAGTTCAGAAGTGTACTGAGACTTGAAAACTGAAGGAAGTCTGATATTTAATTTCCTGATTGTGATACATCAATTGAAATATGAGAAATTAAATACACAAGCATGAGGATGACATCTGTTAGCCTGAAAATATTGAAAGATGTAATCAGAATAATTTTTTAAGTTCACTAAGTGCAAGTAACTCCTTTTCCTTCATTCAGTTACTTATAAGCAGAGTAGAAATCCTTTCTGTGATAGCTTGTTAAGATTATTTAAATGATAAAAGTTATTAGATGATTAACAATGAATTTTACTTGTTAGTTTTGTTGGCAAAGTGTTAGGGTTAGAGGGTCCTAATTTTCTAACCTATTAAAAATGTGTAAAAATGATTACAAAGGGAGACTATATGATATCTGACATAGGTCAGTATAGATGAACATCCTCTAGAATTAGCAGACAGTAATGTTTTAATTGGATTTGGTTTATTTCCTAATTACCTTTTCAAAACTTACCTGGTTCCTAATAAAAAAATTAAGAATACTCTTTAATTGGTATTAAAAAAACCAGTGTGGATCATTTTACTGAGCAGAAAGTGTGCAAAAAAGATAATGATGAAGGGAAAGTGTGGAGATGGGAGAGAAGTTTAAGAGGAAGAAGTGGTTAAAGTGAAGGTGGGCACAATGGAGTTAACAAGATGTGCATCCATGGAAAAATATTAACTGGCTCCCTCCATGCTTCTTGCACTTAGGCTGTTGTTACCCATGCAGAGAAAATATACTTGATGCAGTCTTAAATGCCATGTTTAAAAATGCTGCCTGGGTTTTTATTACAGCTGTCAAAACATTATATTCTGTGTGAAATACGAGAGATTAACATCAGAAAGCAGCCAGTCACTTGATGAAATCTTGTTTTTAGGCATTGCAATGGATGTGTAAAACATATCTGTGTCTCTAAGGCACTGCTAAGGTTTGAGGCTGGGGATTTTTTAACTTTATTATTGTTATTATTGTTATTTTAATATTATTGAGTAACCTGGTCTAGTGGAAGGTGTCCTTGCCCATGGCAGGAGGTTGGAACTGGTTGATCCTGAAGGCTCCTTTCAACCCAAGCCCTTGTGTGATTCTGTGGTTATGATGCACATCCACACTGGCAAGTCCTCAAAATAATACAAGAATCTCTTGTTTGGCCTGACATCTTCTTCATGGCATTTTCCTTACCTGTGCTCTGGAGCCCAGCTGTGATCTGTGAAGAGAAAGTGTTATTGGTAGAAAGTATTCACAGTTCTCACCACCCTCCTGGAAAACGTGGGTTATAGTGCTGGCAAAAACCTAGAAAACTTTCCAAAACTCACCATTTTTGTTACCTGAAAGCTACCAGCCTTGTGACTTAGGTATTTTGTTTGCCCTCTCTTGAATGTCTTTTCTTTGGTGAAAAGTGGTGTATCCTCTGGTGTACTCCTTTGAAGCATGATATATTGCTGTTTTTGACTATTGGCTGTGCTGTACACCTGTAATTTAATTTATTCTGTATAGATCTTTTTGAATGAATTGTGTGCTAGTAAGCACTTAGGGTAGTAATAACAGTGATACAGTGACCACTAAGATTTGGATTGAGAACAGGCACTACTTTAAAAATATTTAATCAGCAGTTCTGCTTTTGCTGAGTCCTAAATTAATTTTATTCTCTATTTATTGAGCTCTTGTCCTTTACAGAAGGTCATAACCTTTCCAGAGAATGAATTTCATCATTCCAGAAACAATATCTTGTAAAGTGGCAGAAAGAGTGCCCCCCTCCCCAATCTAATAATAACAAATAACTAATTTGATCATTTGAAACCACCAGTTGAATTCAGTGGTGTCAGTGAAATGGAAAAGTGCAGGTTGGAACAAGCTCCTCCTGTTCTTCAGCTTTTTTTCTGTTGGAGGCAAATAGAAATGAAAGGGAAAACTGCACTGGATCAATGCTGCCTTCAATCTTCCAGAACTCCTGCGTGTGCCCAACAGCTTTAAAGCTCTTTGCTGGAAAGCAGAGTGAACTCTGGATAGCCTTTTGCCAGAGAGGTTCCCTTCCAAGCCATTAAGTCATGCTGCAGAGCAAAATGGGTATTTGCAACAATAAAGCCACCATAAAATTAGTTTCTCTATTCAACATCGGGCTGGAGTTGTGGGAAGTTGTGGTTTTGTCTCTATCCTGACAGTAAATAAAATAAAGCACCCCCCTGTGTTCTTATCTAAGGGGAGAATGGAATTTTTTGCACTCTGATGAGTGTGTCCTATTCCCAAACTTTCTGATTTTAACTGAGGCTGAGGTTTGTTTAATACTGGCATTATTTATCTTTGATTCTTGGTAAGACTGTTGGTCAAACTGCTTCTTTTTTGGTCCTTTGCTATAACTTGCCAGTAAAATGGAAAAATAATTTGTGTTGTTTCACAAAACAGTTCAATCATTTTGGGGGCTGCTGTTCTGGAAGAATCTGTTATGGCAAAGCACAGTATAAACAATAAAATTAGGAGGAGATCTGTGCTCCTCTGTAGTAGGGATGTAAATAAAATGCACCAAGGTCAAATGAGCACTTCAAAGCACCAGGTTCTTAAAAAAAAAACCAAAAAACTAAATAAACAATTCTCTTTCACTTTAGGCATGGTGAGTTCTTCCCTTCATGGATCTGCACCCACAGATTCTGTTCCTGGCCTTGATGTACCAGGTGATAAAGGCTTCAAAATTACTGAAAATGTTTGGCCATGAGTTTGATTGGCTGAAAAATCCAGACTTGTTAAATGACTATTTTGTTAGAGCAGTCCAGTGAGCTTGTTTTAAATTAGTGTTAGAATAAGGATGTTTACTTAAGACTGAAATGGCCATCTGGAGAGTCTCTTTTCAGTCATTTTATAACTCTCAACCATTTTCTTTGCAAATAAACTATGGTGACTAATGCTTACTTTCTTATGGGAAATTTGGAAAAAAATTCAGCTAACACTTTTATGAGTAAGAGATCATTTCTAAAAAAAAAAAGCTGGAGTTGTTTTCTTGCATAATGTGAACTGATAAATACATGTAAAACATTGTTTTTTTAGAGCTAAGTTTAATTAAATGTCTAGTTTCTGCCCAGTGTAAATAAACTTTTCAGGGGAAAATGAAAAGTTGAAAGCAATTAAAATGAGGTGCTGTGTGTATACAGTACTTAATCATTCTCACTGTGAAAACCTTGTTTTTACAAGTTGGCAGCATTACAGATACACTGGCAATTTCTGCTTTTACTCAAAAGTTCAAGGCCAAGGGGGACTGTTAGATCATGTAGTATGACCTCTTCTAAATCACAAGCCTCTGAACTGTATCTATTTATGTTACAGAGTCCAGTAATTTGTCTGACTGCAGAACAGTTTTTTTGGCTAACCTGTGCTTTTGCAATAAGGCACAAACTCATCATGTAAAGACAGCAGAAATTCTCCTTCTTCCCATGGCAAAATACCTTGTGCTTCAAAAGCAAATAGGACACTTCAGATTTATTATCTGATTTGTAGTGAGGTTTTGGCTTCAGTTTCCAGCTACTTCAGTTTCCAGCTGATTTTTCCTTCAAAAATGAAGAGTGCCTGTTAATGTCCAATCTATTTTAATATTTGCAGAGATACAGGAATGCAGTGTTATCATCTATGGGAGTCTTCTCCTGCTCCATCTCAGACATTGTGCTGACACATCTGAGGGTTACATTTCTCCTGTTGTGTTGTGATTTCTCATTCCGTTGCTTACCCAACATGACCATAAACCCTTTTCTGGAGATGCTTCTCTCTGACCTGTGTTTTCTCACCGAGGAGTTACGATTTGTTCTTGTTTCCAGGCTTACAACCCATAATTTGTCTGTACAAAAATATCACTTTATAGGTGAACTGCCTTACCTGCTTGTCTGCATCTAACAAAAGTCACATTATCAATCTTTATTATACCTATATTTTATAATAATTGATCTTCATTCTTCAATTAATTAGGAGGTTGTTAAATGTGAGCAGAGCTAAAAAGTTCTTGTTGTCATGTGTTAACTGGCTGCAAGTACAGGGAGGTGATTATTAGAAACAACAGAGAAGTAAAATGACATTTTTTTGGCTGAAATAAAGGTATGGAGTTGGTTACCAGCATGTTTCTTTCCAGATTCATTATCCTAACACCTACAAAATGACAGTAGAAGCACTTCTGCCTGATTGACAATTGTTGATCTTTTGGGGGGGGAATTTTTAAGCAGTATTTATCCATTTATATTAATAATTTCCTTAATAATAGCCATTATTTGCTGTAAGTTGAGTAAGACCTTGCATGACTGTATGGTGAGAAATGCACATTGCAATAAATGCTCTTCTCTGCCCTTTGCTTAAGACATTTTTACATATAAATTACTTTTGGCTGGCTATTTACAATATGCTTGAAAAACTGGGCCAAAAAAATCAGCATTTCCGTGATGATGAAAGTCAAGACTTTTGGATATTAGCTATGGCTTGATTTTGGAGTAGCACTGAGTTGTTAAACCAGGAATTTGCAGATTATACCTGTTCCTCTGAGTACCTGTCAGTTTTGTGGCTGAATTTCAAA
>PYHW01010540.1:603684-613856 GCA_013186435.1 Turdus rufiventris
CCAATACTGAGACATCCTCTATCATCTACCTCTAGCATTTTCAGGTTCTGCCCTTTGAGACTCCCTCCCTCATTCCCTCCATCCTACAGCAAAAATTTGCAGTGGATTCAGTAGCAGGCTTGGATCAGTAGACTGTATGTACTGGGTTTGTGCATGCTTCGTGACCTACAGTCTGTCTGCTCTTGTTTCAGGCACAAAGGTGAAGTCAGCAAGGACCCAGACCTGCTCTCACACACAGAATGTCATCACCAGCCCTGTGAAGAAGCATCCTGTGTATGCCCTTGGCCAGCAGAACCAGTTCCTCTTCAGCCCCAGCCAAGATGTCCCTGCTGCCTCTGGTCCTCTGGAAGGGCACCTCATTCCCATGGCCATTCCACTAGGTAGGAGCAAATCACCTGGAGAAGATTGTGTGCAGGTTAATTGCTGCTCTTTCATGGAAATACAACTTTTATCTTCTTAAGTCAGTGGTTTGGGGGTTGGAGTTAGGTGATCTCTAAGGTCCCTTCCAACCTAAACCATTCCATGAGATTTGCACCTGCCCTTCTTATAGGAAATCTGAGTTGAAAATGTTCTGGTTTTCCTCAACCTTCATGCTGGATGTCTGGTGACACCCTGACAGAACAATTACTTGCTTAGCTGTACCTTTTAAAATTAATTTTGGTTTTAGGCTTCATCTTCTTGCTTTCAGTTTGGTATCCATGTAAGCAGGAACTGAATCACTTACCCTTGGATTCAACATTTGCAATGATTTCAGCCCAATAATTTCAGTAGGACTGTGCCAAATTCCTTGTCATGACTTCTGGATTTTTGGGCTTTCAGTAGAACCTTAATATTGGGCTTGTTTTGAGAAGGGTTAGTATTATTTTTTTAAAAGGCTGTCTCAGACAAAAATTTGTGGGTTGTTACACTAAGTGTAATAGTACTTTGGGTGTGATGGTCTCTAGTTTTTGAATGGCAAACACAATTCTTGTTTTCAGCAGTAGATGTCACCAGAGTCAAGGAAAGTGAATATTTTTAAAAACAAGTAGTGTTGAGTTGACAATTTCTGCTGGAAAGCTTAAAATTAACTGGTGAATTACTGTAGTTTAGTTAATGTTAATAGGGGACTTTTTAATTGGTCTGTAATTGCACACAGAACCTCAAACCACACAGAGCATAATTTAAATTAGTTTATTAATTTATTGGCTTTGGAGATGGATGTATAAATTTTTAATTGTTTTTCAACTGTCTTTAGGTAAAACCCAAAGCAGCAGCACATCACTGCAGCCTGCTGGAGTAACCTTAGATAAACCACACCCTGTCACAGTTACAACCTCCCTTCCTCAAGTGCCACCAAAGCCTCCAGTGGAGGTAAAAAAGCCAAATATAGCTGTAATAGAGATGAAATCAGAGAAAAAGGAGCCACCTCAGCTCTCTGTGCAGGTACATGTCAAGAGTGATGATGATTTGTTTGTTTGTTTTAATGAGTGCTTACTACAGGCAGCCTGATCCATCAGTAACACATTTTGACATCAGTAGATGGTTTTCAGTAAGAAGTAGAAAAATATGGAATGGAAGGACCAAGCAGTTCTCATGCTATAGTAATATATTTATTCATATTTTAACAATTATCTTTATTATTTGACCAAAATAGAAAACTATTTCTTCCTTAAATCACCTATGCAGGGCATTTGTAAAATCTATGTCACATTTTCTCTTTTTTTCTAATGAGATTTTTGAGCCAGAACAAACTTGGAATAAAAGAAGTAGAAATGTAAATGTCAGTTTTCTTGGATGATTGCTCTGGCCTCTAAGATTTCTATTTCAAGCATGATTGTCAACCCAAAGGTTTCACTCCTGATTAATCAACCCTTGCAGTCCTTACCTTGTGGGTTGAGGTTTGTTATTTGAATTTTTTACATGAGTCTGTTGTCAAGGAAGCAAATGTTTCTTACATGTTCATTGTTTTGGATTCCAGTTGTTGAGACTGCACACACTCCCCCCCACCTTTCAGACACAAATGATTCATGGAACTCAGAGTTAAACACAGGTAGACTGTTCTGTGCTTTGTTCCCTTGATGTGTCACTTTATTCCACCCACTTGCATTTTGCTGTTATTCCACCCAGTTCTTAAATATTTAAGGTGATTTTTTTTCTTCTCCCAAAGGAATGAAGCATTGAAATCTTTGTTCTTAACAGAAATACAACACATTTTAATGCTGTAATGGACATGCCTTGATTACCAACTATATTGTAATCTTCTAAACTAATGGCAGGTCAAACACACCTCTGCTCTATTATAAGTAATTAATAATTACAGATACACTCACCTTTTGTTTCATGCAAGGCAAAGTATCAGGGAATTAGAGAACAGTAGAAATCAGGTACTGCAAGAGAAGAGGTGACTGTTTCTGGTGTTAGTTTTTGACATTACAGTAATCTGATTTTCAGAACCAAGTTGGTATCAGATACAGGCATGAGAAAAGGCAGCACTGAATTTTAGTGGCTTGGAAGCAGGTGGAAGAAAAGAAATCTAAAAAGTTCAATGATAATAGCCAAGCTAATGTACAGATTTTTATACTGACACTTTTTTTTTCTGTCCTAGGTGTTACCAAGTGTTGATATTGACAGTGCTTCAAGTGCCAGTGGAAGTGTAAGTCACACTCCTCCAAGCTCTGAGCCTCAGCTCCCTCCTGTCGATGCTGTAATACAGGTACTGATTGTCTGGGAATTCAAACTTCTTCAAAAGGAAAATAGGTTAAATTGCTGCAAAGTTCTCATTGTCTTCCTTTAGTTAGAGAAATGAGACAGTTCTTGGAAAAAAATTGTATGATTATTCTAAAGAACTTATAGTACAAGGTATTTGTTTAAGAAAATGAAAAATTGTAGAAAGATGTTCTTCTGCCAAGATTAAATGATCACCATGGTAAAACTCTAAGAAAAACAGTGTTCTTATGTCCTGTAAAGAATTTTAATCCCTCTTGGCCCATGCCTGTCTTGTTTTTACTGGCTTCAGTGTTCTGAGGATGTTCCTCATCCCTCCCTCTGCTGCTTGGCTCTTTTGGAGTGGTCAGAGCTGTGGGCACCCCAGGAGCCTGTGGTGTTGGAGTGGCCACTCCATTGTCTTTCCCTGCAACTTTTCAGAAGTGTTTTTAATCTTGATCTGAGCAGCAAAGAAGGTTTTTGTGCTGCTCTAAGGGTAACTGCTGTGTGGTGAGTGGTAAGAACAGAGTGTGTGAAGGCTTGGTGAGGCACTGATTATTTTTGTGTGGTCATTGTACATTCTGTTTTCCTGCCTTCAGGAGTTAGGTCCTCCAGTGATCCAGGTATTCACTGAATCAGACACAGATTGTGGAATAAAATAGTGATTTGTATTTAAAATTCCATCACTCCATCCTAGCAATTTGATTAGAGAGATGTAGCACCTCTCCTATGAGGAAAAGCTGAGAGAGTTGAGATTGTTCAGCCTGGAGAAGAGAGAGCTCTGGGGTGAGCTCATTGCAGCCTTCTAGTGCCTGAAGGGACCCTACAAGAAAGAAAGAGAATATTTACAAGAGTAAGGACGAGGGGAATGGTTTCAAACTGACAGAGAGTAGGTTTAGATTGGACATTAGGAAGAAATCTTTGAGTGGTGGTGAGGCCCTGGCACAGGGTACCCAGAGAAGCTGTGGCTGCCCCATCCCTGGAAGAGTTCCAGGCCAGGTTGGACAGGGCTTGGAGCAGCCTGGGGTAGTGGAAGGTGTGATTTAATTGATTCTTGTCATGAAGGTTTTCTGCTAATGCATTTACACCCCCCAAGATGAAATGCCTTACGACTGCAATCTCTCTTTTGAAGACTCCAGAAGAAATACACACTGAAGAGGAAGACACAGAGTTGCCAGGAACTAACTTTATTGAGGTTACTGATGTCACACAGGTAATCCCATTGCAAAGGTGTCTTTTTCTTTTAATAATTTTTGTATTTGTTTTATATAATTCTGCTAAAACTAGAAACACAATGTAAAGAAACTAATTTGCTTTCCTAGCAGCTTTAAAAGTACACTTGGTGAGCAATACTGAATTGTTTAGTGTTACAGAGGATCTTAGCAATTACTGTGTGTTGGTGAATAGAGAAGCTTTTGAAAAATTAGAGTAAAAAGCTAAAATTAGCTTTTATTTTGATATGTTGGAATCCACTAGAAATACAAGTAGTTCTCTAAAATCAGCAGTGATTATAGCACTTAGACTTTACAATTTAAAACACTGCATGTAATGAATATAGTGACAGGCTGAGAGAGCTGGGGTTCTTCATCCTGGAGAAGAAAAGGTTCTGGGGACATCTTGGAGCCCCTTCCAGTGCTTAAAGGGACTCCAAGAGAGCTGGAGAGGGACTGGGGACAAGGGCCTGGAGTGCCAGGACAAGGGGGAATGGCATCAAACTGACTGAGGGCAGGGTTAGAATTGGATGTTAAGAAGAAATTCTTGACAATGTTGTTGTGTCTGGTTTATGGCAACACAGGTTTATGTGAGATCCTCTTTCACAGTTTAATTTTTTAGGTAGCAAATCCCTTCTTTGGTTAGCTGACCTCTTGCCTAAGGGGTCCTGAGAAACACTCAGGGTTGGTGAAACCAGCCTGTATTTCACTTCACTGAACAAAACATACTGTGTAATCAAAATTTACCCCAAAATTTATTCTTTTTGCTCCTTCTATATGTTCCTGATCCCAGGATTAGAGTGTACATCAAATACTAACCCTAGAGCTTACAGGTGGTTTTATTTTTAAAATTAGGTGATCATTTAACATTATCAGATCATTATCAGCCCTAATTTGATGTTTTGCCTGTGAAAAGTGTGTAAATGCTTTATTCATTTATAGTTTCAAAATTACCTTATGTTACTGGAGTGTAGTAGTTAAATCTCTGGATACTCTTCTTCTGTTAGCACAAGAAAAAAAGCTTTAAAATCCTTTTAGGAGCTATCAAAAAATGCTGCAATGTTAAATTTTTATTATGTGAATAATAGTTACTCATCTTTTCTTTTTTTCATTTTTTTTCCCTGGATTGCTTTTATCTTTTAGTTTTGGCAATGGGATGTATTTTAACCACAATACCAAAAATGTTCCAAGTGAAACATATGTTTGGCCTATGACCACACAGACAATATTCTTAAAAATGTGCAAGGCAAACACAATGGGGAAGCATAAAATCAGTCTCTGGAGTGGCAGGGGTATTTAAGACATGAAAAGAAAGCGAAGTTATTGTTATAAAAGAGTCTTCAGATTCATGAAAGTATGTGCATAAAATACTATACAAAAATAGCTTTTGTTGTCTTCCCCTATTCCCCTTTTATTATGAAAGCTTAATTCTGTTAGAACTGAGTAGGGTAAGTATTTGTGTGAAATATCTTCCTTTTTCTCTTTGTTTTTGTTGCCTTTTTCTGTGTTTGTTTTCTCTGGAGGTGTTCCAGGCCAGCTTGGACAGGGTTTGGGACAACCTTGGTGGAAGTGTCCCTGCCCATGGCAGGGGTTTGCAACAAAATGGTCTTTGAGCTCCTTTCCCACCCAAAGCATTCTGTGATTCTGGGATTGTTTCAGGGTGAGAAACCTGCTCAGCTCACATGAGCCCACAACTGACTCTCAGATTTATTGAGTCTGCTCTCAAATTCTTACAGGCAGCCACATCCTGCAGTTCCTTTAGCAAACTTCCTGGGATTTCAGATTAAATGCACTTTTTTCTCTCTCTGAATATTCCCTAATTGCAAGGTAGGGGCTTTTTTCCTCAGAATTTTTGCTTCCAATTGGAATGCCACAACAAAATATGGAACCTGCAGAGCTCAGAGTAAATCTGTTTTCCTCAATCCTCATTTCCCCTTGATGCTCTTGGGCAGGACATTGATATTTTTACACTTCAGTCTTCAGACAAAAGCTCACAGGTGACACCTGCAATGCAGCCTGACCTTGCTCCTGAGAATTGCTTTAGAAATCCATCAAGAAGAAATCCATGGCTTAAGTTACAGGAGTCTTTAATAAAAGACTCTGCATGTACATGTTTGGTGATGGAACAAAACTAATCTATAACATCTCATAATTTCAAACTTTTTTTTAATTATCTGAATGTAATTTGGAAAATGGAATTTTGGCTTGATACTTTATAATAAAGTACAGTGATTAATATTCCAATCATATCTGAAAGACTTTCTAATTTATGCCATATTTTGATTGGGGGTTGTGATAGATATTTTCAGCAGTCTCCAGGGAAGTAAAATGCAGAATTGAGTGCAGATTATTCAAGATTGGTCTACAAGTTGATATATGTTCAAGTTCAATCTGTATAATTAAATACTGACTATTACATTATTTTTTTTATTTCAGCAGAGATAATTTATCACCCCCAAATGAATATAATTTTGTGCATTATTATGGATTTGTGCACTATAAAATACTGTAGAAATGCAGTAGGGCTGCAAAAGTTTGTCAGAGTTACTAAAAAGATGTAAGATCTATTGTATGTACTTGCTTTATTTAATCCAGATGTTTGTATTTTGCATACTTTCAGAGGTAATAAATAGGCAACATCAAAGAAAATTTATGGAGTAATGCAGGCAGAGGAAAATTCATAATGAAATGCTGGACAAAGACATCTTTACATGTGCTGTCAGAATGAATTATTCTTCTCAATACACGTATCCCAACAGCCTGAACTGCTGAGCAGCTTGCAAGGCACCCAGAGCCTTCTGACTTTACCTTCACTGCTCATTTCTATGCCTAGAATGGTTTAAAGATTTTTGTTTGTCACCCAAATACACATATTCTGGTTTTCTCCCTTCTTTGAACATTATCACTATTTAAAGATTCAGAAAGACCCAGTAGTGCTTTGTGTGATACCCATCAGGGACCTCTCTGACTCTGCAGTTTTAAATGTGTTAAGGTAGGAGAAGTGTTAATGCTGGGGTGGAGAAGGAGACAGGGAAATGTTACTTTTTCTCCCTCTTTCTCTGTTCTTTCTCTTTTCAGTGATTTTTTTTTTCCATAGATAATGTACAGCATAGGGTCTTCTTACTTTATGGCTTGAAAGTAAGTTTAATTTATATAAGGGAAAAGGAGATTTTTTTCTCCTTTCACTGTGTTGGAGCTTAATCTTAGTAAATATGGATATACAGTGAGCTTTTATGCACCATCACATATTTCTCACTGGTGATTCAGGGCTCAGCTTCTCATCTCTTTCTGGCATGCCAAATTTTCTTCTTAGAGAGTCGTGTTACTATTGGAGACATTTGTTTTTAATATTGGAAGTGGAGGTTGCAGGTTCTCATTCATCAGGAGACGTTACAGTGTGATGGGTTAGTGGCTGCTTTTTGGGGCTTGCTGCTGTGTTTGTGCTCCAGGGGAAAGGGAGGGAGGCATCTCTGAGAAAACCCAAATATTTTTAACACACCAAGTCACGTCTCTATCTTTTTAGAAATAGCATTTTAACGTTAAAATCAAGATGTCTGGAAGGTTGTCTTGAATTATTGCCCAGAAATACCTTCCAACTTTCAGCAGCTGAAGTGGATGGAAGTGTGAACACACATGTGACATATGTGTAAACTATTAACGTCTAGTTTTCAGTGCTGGCAAGTTTATTAGAGTTTTGATTAACTACATGCTCGTTAACTTTTGTGAATTTGTCTATTCAGACTGGAGACTTTAAAGAACAAGTTTGGTTTATTTTAAGAAAAACAACCAAAACCCAACCCAAACAAACAAAAAAAACCCTAACACAACAAGTAACTCTAGAATGTTTCCTAAAGTTTTTTTAGTTTTTTAGAGGAGGGACATTTCTGGTGTGACATTAAAGAAACCTGACATAGGTCACAAGTAAATTTTTCAAGTACTAGCATTGCCACTGGCTCCCTGCCCTGTGCAGCACAGGAAATATGAGCCAAATCATGTTTTACTGAGCAGTTCCTATGGCTTTATACCTCTACAGATTTATGATTTGCTAAGCTTAGAGTTGTATCAATTAACTACAACACACTGAGGAGGGAGAGTGTGGTTTGTGTGCTGTGATATGTCCACAAATATTTCTTAAAGAAAAAAACCCTGACAGCTACCTCAGTGACATTGCCTTCCAGAAATGTGCCATAACTTAATTTACTACTTATTTATTAGGATCAGGAACAGGAGAAGGATGAAATTCCAGAATTCCAGGAGCCTCATCTGGAGCTTAATGGCCAGCTTAGAGTTGCCTCACCACAGTACAATGGTCCTTTGTTTCCTCCAGTGGCTTCTGCTCCTCAGCAGCCTGCTGATATTTTGGATGAACTGATTCAAAAGAAAGAAACTATAGAAGACAAGTTGGTAAATTGGTGAGTTGCAGTTTAATAAGGTGGCAAAGAATATATATGGAAGAAGGAATGATTCCCTAATGATGTTTCTCTTTTTTTCTTACCTTCATTTCCTTCTTATCCATTTTCCTTTGAGCTGGCTTGTGTTTTGTGTCAATGATGCTCTTTTGTGTGCTCTTAGGTGTCTTGGTGTTTGCTGATACTTAAATGGGTTTTATTCTGCCAGGGTGGAACAGGAAGTAATGGCAAAAATTATTGATGAGATGCACCCAGCTCCGAAAGAAAGCGTGCCCAACATTAGCAGCTCAGACAATGAAGAGAGTGAGGTTGTAAGCCCTGGCACTGGTAAGTAGGAATTATTATTCTCAGCAGATGGATTAACTCAATTTTTGGCAAATTTTAACAAGCTGTGTAGGTGACTGTGCCTCAGCCTAAAGGTGGATAATTGTGAACCAGTGAAATTGTGAAAAGCAGCAGTGAACACCTGAATTTATGTTGAGACAGAGCAAGCGTTACAAGGACATTGAAATAAATTATCTAAAATAAAAAGGAAAAGAAGACTTAGAATAACTGTACAAATCACCTTCTATTATTGGCCACCTAAGTCACATTTGGCATTTTGCTGAGCCTGTAATGTTTGTTTGCCTTTCTTTTTGTAATAGATGTGCCCAAAATTATTTCTGTTACGAATGTGTGAGAATGGAGAGAAAAGCATTTCTCCTGTGATGCCACTGCCCTTTGCTGTTGCCTTCTTTTATGCTCCTGATTTGTTTCTTTACTGTTCATGTGGAAGGTTAAAATCCTTTTTTTGCAAAGGAATGTTTAAAATTTCATAGAGAGTGAGTGGCTGCAGTACAGTACATGGATTTTAGGAAGTGAGACCTGGCTGCGTGCTTCACGTTCCTTCATTTTCAGTTGAAGTTGCAGGTGGTGGAGGATTTCAGCTCTTTGTCAATGCTGGTGTCCCTGTGGACTCAGAAATGATAAATAATTTTGTGAAGGAAGCTCTCAGTGAAACCATTGCAACCATGCTTGGTGACAAAGCTCAGAGAACAGTTCCTGATCCAAGTGTTCCCTCCAGCACAACCATAGTGGCGGTAAGAGTTTGTTTTATTCAAACTTTTCTACTGAACTTCTGAGGGACTTGGTATTTAATTTCATGTTGTTGAAAGATAGGTTGTGTTATTTTCAACCAAAAATAGTTGTTCTGCTTCCTTGCAAACAAATGAGAGATGAAGAAATTAATTTCCTCATCTTAGAAGAAATGGAAGCTGAGAGCAATATTATTTTTGGTCTTACTGGCTTGCAGCCATTTTTTAATATCTGTTAAAATGACTATTAATTCTTTCTGAGTTTTGACTTCAGTAGTTTTGAATAAATGCTTAATTGATGAGTAGAGCTTCCTGTAATACAGGATAATTTCCTGTGTTCCCTTTGATAATCAAATGACAGCTGGCTCTTACTTTGATAACAGCATGACTGTGCTGCAATCTGCTGTTGTGTAATGTCTTTGGGATGCTTTTGGAAATTGCTGTGCTTAGAAATCCAGCTATGGAAGGCTTTGTTGAAAGTGGGATCAGTCATTCTGTTCTTCTGCAGTGCTGAAACACCTTCTCCTGCCTGCTGCAAGGGATAAATGGGTGATTCTGTATGCAAAATAAAGGTTTCACTGCTAGGGGCTCAACCTCAGCCCCCCAGCATCTCTTCCACTCCATTATGGATTGAGGAGGGCATGATGCTCCTCTCAGTTTGTTCTTCAGATGCTCAGAAACCTCTTCTGTTGTCCATTCTGCATTTACTGTGATGCCTGGAAAGGCTGACATGAACAGAGACTGGACAGAACAAAAGGGATAAAATTGGAATTTATTGAAAGGATTCACCTTGGGCA
>PYHW01010540.1:613906-630450 GCA_013186435.1 Turdus rufiventris
TTGCCCCCTTTCCCTCGCTGTTGTTTCTGCTTTTTGGGTACTGGGTGTCCTTGATTCTCCAGCTGGGAAGGGATTGTTTTGTCACTACCCTGTGAAGAGAACTCAGTAACACCTAACATAAAGTTTCAGAGTTGCACACCAAGCAGCAGAAATTCTGAAAAATATAAAAGCTGAAACCCAAGGCATCATCCGATCTCCTTTTTATTTCTCTCTCAGCTTAAACTGAAATATCGTTTAGCTGAAGTGGTTGGGTTTTCCTTGCTGTATGTATTTGGGCACTTCAAGAGATTAGTTTTGTCCTCTTTGGCCTTTGTTTGATGATCCTGAAGAAAGCAACCATCCATATGTGGACCATTTTGTGGCTCTTGCTGATGGGCAGCACTTTGATGTTTTCCAGTTAGATTGGTTTCAAGCACAGGTAACATTAAAATGCTAACAGCTATTTTTAATAATAATGTGGTTTCCAGGGTGGGTTTTCCTCAATGCCTTGAGCTGCCTTTATTGGAATCCCAGGTAGCTAATTATGGGGTTTTTTTAAATCTTTCCACATTTTTAGCATGATAGCACAAGTTAAAGGATAGCTAGCAAAGTTTTTTTAATTCTTGGTTTTCCATTTGTGCTCAGTCTATAGCATAAGTTCTTGAATATGTAGTTTGTGCATTCTTGATTTCTCCCTTCCCACTGTGAATTTTCCTGTCTAGAATTGAATTTCAGCTGTTACTGAGTTCTTTGGTGTTCACAGTGTCACACAGTTGGGTGTGAGCTGCCAAATGTGTTGGCAGGTTCCATTTCCCATGAGAAATTTTAATAAAAATCGTCAGCCTGGGGACATACTCTTCAGAAACTACCCTGGAAGTTTTCCTATAGCATCATTGCCTTGTTTTCTTTATGAAATGTCAGAGAACAAGGCTGGAAAAACCTGGAAAGGTCCAGCATATTCCTCCACAGCAGGCCAAACAACAGACATCATATTTGCTTGTCAGATTTATGTCCATTGCTGTCATCTTTTTAAGGGACATCACAATTCTGTTTGTGCTTCTTTTAGTGCCTTGCTGGCTTGATTAGTGCTTTGTTTATAATCTTCTTTTAGCTGGCTCTTCTTACCATAAAATCATCACACTGACTCAATTTTATTCATGCCATGAAATAATTTTTTGTCTCAAATGCTTTATTGAAATCCATATAATAATGGAATTAATATTTAGAGTGGACATTAGGAAGCATTTATTTACCAAGAGGATGGTTAAACATGGGATTAGGCTTCCTGGAGAGGTGGTTGGTATCCCAAACCCGTCAGCATTTCAGAGGCATTTGGACAATGCCTTTAACAACAAATTCCAGCTTTTGGTCAGCCCTGAATTGGTCAGGAGTTGGACTGGATGATGACTGTAGTTCCCTTCCAACTGAAACAGTCTGTTCTATAAATGATGATTTCCCAATTTAATAATGTTCATGCCTAATGCACTGGTTGTAATTTATTTTGTCCTGGTGCAGCTTCCTGGAGGAGTTAGATCCATGGGAGCAGCAACTGTTCCTGTTCTGTGATGAGCTGCCTTTCCCTCTCTTCCTCAGCATTCTCTGGGGCTCCTGGGAAGGCAGGAATTCTGCACAGAGATCCTAACTGTGGTTATGATTTTTCTTCCCCTCAGGAGGCTTCTATACTTACTCCAGTGCCAACACCCCAGGCCACCCCACCACAAACACCACCTCCAGAAAAAGAAGTGCCTCAGGTCAAAACTCCATATTCATCTCCATCTCCTCCAGAGATGAGTGAGGATGTTCTTGGACATGAAAAAATTAAAGAAACAGGTATTGAAAATAATAATTGAAGTTTAGAAGTAGCAAATATGCTTTAATCTACTCTCTTTAATTTTCTTCTTCAAAGAAATGTTATCTCTCAAGATAAATATTCTTGAGGCTATAATTCAAGTGGAAACTCATGTTCTACAAAAATTTATGGGCTAATTTATATAGAAAGCAAACATCTTTTATTTGGTAACAGTACTATTTTCAAAATTAATGCACATTTCTATGGTCTGTGTGATTTCCACCCCTCCAAACCCCTCCACAATTTCTCACATCAGAAAAATAGCTGTCTTTTGCTCCTTCCTGTGCTTGTAATGTTAATTAAATCAAATGTACACTCTTCAAGTAAAGCAGCTTAGTTTTTTAAAATGCAGAGCAGTCTCCCTTGAGGAAGAAATTGAGGTTTTATTCAAACTTCTTCAGGTGCCAGCACTGTACTTAAAAGAAGCAATTCTTGATCTAGGCTTTATCAAAAGATATCACAAAAACTGCATGTGCTTGGTAGAACTGACTCTGTCTGAGATATACTTCCTGCTTTCCTTTCTGATCTGAAATTTGGCTTCCCACCTGCAGGAGTTGAGATTGCAGCTGCCATGCACCCTGTTGTCACCCCTGTGGTCACCCCTGTGGCCACCCCTGTCACCACACCTCCCTCAGTAGCCACACCGAGCCCTCCTGTCTCAGAATGGGACTCCCAAGGTGAAAGAAAGGAAAGTCCAAAGCTTCCAAACCCATGGGATGGTGCAGAACTTCCTCTGGAAGAAGAGAAACCTAGTCCTGAAGAGCCATTCCATCCTAGGACTGTGTGAGTTCAACAGGCTGCACAATTTTCTTAAAAAACTGAAATATGTATATTCCTTCCACATATATGCTCAAAATGTCAGCAGAAAGAAATGCTTAATGTATATATCAGGAGGCATTTGAGATAAGCTAGGATTGGGTTTGCATTTTTTTCAATTCCTTCTCTCTTTCATATTTAGAGAAAAATAGGAAATCAGGGCCTTTCTCAGGGTTTATCAGCCCTTATTCATTGCCTTGCTGAACACTGTACTCAGTAAATTTGTATTGCTACATCTGCCAATAACACATAGAGTGACAATGAAATATTGTGTTATTAGCATTTTAATTTTTGGGTTAACCTTCTTTGGGGATACACAAGATATTTTTTTAGTTATAAGCAGAAACAGATAACATTATTTAACCATGTTAACTCTTGAGCTATTATGTAAAATTCTGTGCTCTTACATTGGAAAAAACACTTCAAAATCAGTTTCCTTTCAGTATTGAGAGAAGATGTTGATCTGTGCTGTTCAGTCTCTCTTGGTGTATTCACAGAGCACGTTCTGACCTTGCAGGGAGATGTCAGTGGTCAATGATGAGGAACCAGAAGCTTTGGTTTTACCACCTCAGCAGCTGCCAGTGAGACCCTTTGAGTCCCTTCCCTGCAATGCCCTGGTGCCATCCCCTGTGCCCACGCTCAGCTCCGGGGTGTCCACGCAGGAGAGCAGCTTCACCCCCACGGACACTGAGACCACAGACAGACCCCTCTCAGAAGGGGAGGTGCTCTTCACCTATGGGCAGCCACTGCCTGCAGCAGGTAACCTGTAATGGGTGGTGTTTGCACCACTTAATTAGGAGCTTGTCTGAAGTTTCTTCTGTCTTCACTCAGAGTCAGGATTAAAAAACACAGAAGATGAATTTTCTCGTGTTCGGGCTTGGTTGTTTATTAAATCTTATCTAAAGTGCAGAGGGTTCAGCAACACTTCCAACTGCCAGCTAAAAGTGAGCAAAATGGAGCTGAACCCAGCTAGCTACAAGGTCTGTTAAAGCTAAACAGTCCAATAGAGAATTAACACCTATATTATTGGTCCTTTTAACCCAACAACTAAATTCCCATGACCCTCAGTGCAGCACTGACTGTCCAACCAGAAATTACTGCCTGAAACCATGAAAAAGTAGGAAAATGAACACCAAAAGGAGACACCACCCAAATTCCTCCATCTTGTCCCATACCTATTAGTATATTATAAACCCCTCAAATTTAAAACCCTTCACCATGTGAAATCACACACTTCTATTTAACTACACACCTGTGATTTTAACTCCATCACCCAAATTTGGAGCCTTCTCCAAGGCCTCAGGTCAGAAGCAGTGTTCTCCAGAAAGCACAAAAAGCTCAAAAATCCCAGGTTTCTGGGATCCAACAGTAACCAACTGTGGAAATCAGAATTGGAATTATTTCTTATTCTTCTAAAGCTGCAAGCATTAACTTCCAGTTCGTGCAGACTGACAAGAGCTTGTTGTTCTTTTTCCCGTTGCTGAACAAAATGCTGCTGTTTATTAAAGAAAAAAGATTCAATCTGCTCCTTTGTCATGAGATCAACTTGGAAAATAATTGGGACTTGTCTTGCCTAAGTACCATGTGGTACTAAGTTGTTATTGAAAGCAAAGTGTAAGAAATATGAAAAGAAATATGAAAATATGTCTTTGTAATAGACATCCGGCAGTAGGAATTTCCAAATTTACTAAAGCACAGCGTTGCATTTCTTAAAGAATGTGGCTTGGGTTTTCTGTCATGTAACTTGAATGTTTCTAATAGTTGTAACATAAAATATTTTTCAGCCTTAGCAGAAGGAGGATTGTCTCTTCCAAACTTCACTGAGAGCTTATCCAGTACTCTCCGAGATGCCAATGAAATGGTAAGGAACTCTTTCATAAAGAATCAGAGAGAATGTGGGTTCCACCTGGGGCATCCTGCTGCATTGGATGTGCTTTAAACATTTTCACTCCTCAACTTTTTTAATTCACACTTTTAAACTGCATACTCACAAAGAGTGTTAGAATTTCAGAACACCAAAGGAAAAAAAGACCACATTATACAAACTAATTTATGTTTTAAAAAAGCTGGATGATTTATGTACTTCTGTAGGTGAGAGATAGCTATTATGCACTTTGATTTCTTTATTGTTTCTAGTTTTAAGGCATCTTAAACAGAATAGAACATTACTGTGCTCTGAGCTGTTGCAGCTTTGAGCCATCTTTTGATTGCTTGTGTGATTAAATTATTAAAGTGAGTTAGCTGAGGCTGGAGTTAGTTAAACCTGCTTAAAACATCAGAATAGTTTCTTATCCAATGTCTGCTGTAGTCCATCTGGAAGCCTCCCAAGTTGAGGTATTCTCGATTCCCTTTCTCTCTTGGTATTCCTCAAATGCCTGGACTTTCCCCCTCTGACGTTGTGTAAAGTCTCTTGGTAAGATGTAGCTGTGACATAAATTATAGGAGATATTATGGAGAGGAGAAAGCTCTGGGGGCACCTTAGCTATGTGTAAATATGTGATGGAAAGAAGTAAGGGATAGCCAGTGAAAGACAAGAGGCAGTGCACACAGATTGAAATTAAGGAAATTTGGTTTAAACATAAAATGTTTTTTTCATCCAAACACTGAAAGAAGGGCTGAGTTGGGCTAGACAACCTCCAGAGGTCCCTTCCAAGTTCCACAAGGCAAGTTGAATGTTCTGGAACGGGAGTCCTCCTGGTCTATCCTTCCTGCACATTTCTGCACGTCCATGGGATCACCTCATCTGTACATAGCTTCCCATTGAATAGCCATGATTTCATTCAAGTCATAGCATGAGAGAACAGCCCCAGTTGGAAAGAACCCACAGGAATGATCAAATCCGATTCCTGGCTCTGCACAGAACCCCCCAAAACAATCACCAGAGTTGTGAGACTATGCCTGAACTGGCAGATCTTTGGGTGCCTCCTCTGACTGCCACACTTCCTCTCTTAAACTCTGGCCTTAAAAAACTCTGATATCACATGAACCTAAATTAAAGTTCTCTTTATCAGAGGAACATTGGCCTGCTGAGATGTTCTTTCCTCCCTCTGTCAGCTGGATTGTAGCTCCTTCTAATATTTCTTTATCCTCAATCCAGGCTGTTTGGGTGAGGAAGGTAATTAATTCCTTGCTGGTGAGAGCAGCTCTGCAGCCAGATTGTTGCTAGCAAAGGATGTGTGAGGATTTAAATGTTTCCCTGATCTTTGGAGGCCTGAAGGGGCTTGTTCCTCTTTAAGTGTTGCAGTCTTTTGTATGAAATAAAGAATGTGCATGTCTGTGGGTAAAATAAAACAGTGTGTCATCTGTTTGCTTATTTTTAAATGCTTGAATTTTCATGATATAATTTTTCAGTGTGGAAACTTACTGTTAAAAAAAGCTTGGTTTAACTAAAGTAAGAATGATTCCAATTCCTACAAAAACCTGTTTTGGAGCATGTATTATGTAGAAAATTTTTTTGTTTCTCTATTCTAGGATTATGATCCTCCAAGTGAAGGGCAGGTGCTGAGGAAAATGACCAAAGGCAGTTACAGGGATCCTGTCCTGACACTTTTAAACAAATTAAATCAAGCACCTGCTTTTGTACAAGAAGGAATTGACCACTTGGAGGTAACTTACAGTCCTTGGCTTGCCAGAACAGCAGTTTGGAAGTGATTCCTTCCTACTTAAAAGCAGATAAAATATCCCAAGCTTATCTTCCTGTTGGATGTAGAACAGCTTCATACACTTCATTCTTTGCTGCAAGTGTTCCCACTTCTGTTGGCTTTGTTCTTGTGTAAAACTCTTTTTAAAAAAACCCTGAAGTCTCAGTGTTAGAAACAAAGTGTAGCTCGTTTAACAGGTATGTGACTGTCCCCATGTCCCAGGTGTGTCCTGTCACTTGGAGTACCAGGGAATTTCCTGTCACTTCAGCAATACAGGTGGAAGGTTAAACAGAACAAACACCCTGCATTTAACAGCCACAGGAGTGTTTTAGGGAGCTATGAAGAACAACCCAGCAAGTGTTTACATGTACTTTGCACATGCTGTTGATACTGATCTTGGAACAAAACCTCAAAAATTCCTATTCAGTTGGCAGAAAAAAAAGAGACAGAAAAATGTAATTATCTGCATCACAATTTTTTTGTCACACATCTAAGTTATTTCTGTGTTGGAAAATAAGAGTTTGGACTGGGTGTTCATTCTAACTGACATAGCTGGAGGAATGTTTGAAGAAAATGAACTTTGAATGCTGCAGCAGTGGTTTGTGATCACCTTTATTTGCAGCAAATCTTACTTTTTTTGTGATGCTACTGATGCATATGCAGTTTCTTCCTTCTGTCTTGGTCAGTTTAGTCTAAATAATTGCCAGCTTCACTCACTCCTTGGCTGCTCCTTTGTCTTTCTTTATTTTGCTAATGAGCTATGGTGGCTGGACTTGGTGAAAAGCTTTCTACAGAGTTAACTCCCAAGTCTGCCTGTAATTGCAGTGACATTTTCTCATCAGCACTGCCAATTACAAATGAAGCTCTAATTTGCCTTTTTCCCTTTCCCATAGTCACGGAGCACTCAGTGTGTCCATACAAGGCACTCATGAACTGCCACCAGATTCTGGCAAGGTGTGTGCAGGTGTCTCTTCTCCTTTAGAGAAGAATCAACATTCTCCTGGCTGTTGCTGTATTGCTTTAGAGTGATCCTGTGCACATGTGTGAGTGTATTCCACCTGTTTTCCTGCATGGAAGCAAGCTGGATTTAACCTGCAGCTTTGAAAGTCAGGATCCAGGGAACCATCCATATTTTTAGTGCCCTTCAAACCTACTTGAAAGTTGAAGCTTTTATCTGACATGCAGTGCAGAGAGTCAATAGCTTTTAGATGCTGCCAATGTTTCAAGGTCAGGCAGTCAACAGTGGCCAAATCTATAATATCAAAGGCTTCATGTGCTAAAAATGTAACTTGGGTTCTGATTATGTTGAGATACCACTAACAAAATAAATAGTGCTTGGCTGCAAGTGTTTCTTTTCTGTCCAGTACTGATAAATGTAGATCTTAACTTCAAATCTAGATGATATCTCCAGGGCTTGTTTTCTTCATCCAAGCAAATAGAATAAACTGAAGTTTATAAATGCTTTCAGGGTTAATGTAATTAGGAAACAATGCCTGGGTTTGGAAGACTTACACTGGGTTTTTGTATGTGCTGTGGTTTTGGTGTTCTCTGCAGGATTCTGATGGCAGCATTGGGGAGCTCAGTGAAGGTCAGAGACCGAGGCTGACCAGAGCACAGGAGAGAATGCTGATGGGAAATTCCATTTTTATGAAGCATGCATCTGCTCAGAGCTCTGAGAGCAGACCACGCCTGGGTCTCCGTTCTGCATCTCCAGGGCAGCTTGCCCAAATTGGAGGTACAATTGCATTCTTATTTCTTTTCTCTGATAGTCGTGTGGATTCTGAGGATTTTCCGTAGCAGTATCTGAAATAATTCCAGACCATACATTCAAAATCCAAAATTTACAGGCAATTCCTACAATGAAATTATTAGTGTTCCTCTTTCAAGAACTGAATTAATTCAAGCCTTGTCTTCACTCTTCTTAGCAATTTCCTACAACTGGAATAAAAATCATGGCAAATACCCACTTGCCTATAGAAAAGTTAACTTGTAAAGTGTGTATGTTTTTCTTTTATGTCAAATTCAGTTCTAAGAAACAGATGGAAGCAGTTTCCATTGGACAAGTGTTAACACCAGCACTTCAAGCTACTCCTGTCTGTCCCCTTGCTCAGCACTGCTCCTCTGTGCTTTTATCACTCCATCGTGGTGGTGCTGCAGTGGCTCATAAATGGCAATATATTTTAGCTCCATATATTCCTCTAATGATATGGAAATTAATTTTTTCCCAGATGGATAGCTCAGGCACACACATCTTGTACAAAGCAGGGATATATTGCTGTGTTAAAGCAGGGAGATTTATTTCAGTTGAAAGTAGTGCTGAAACCAGCGGTCCATCCTTCCTTTTCTTTATTTTTTATCCCAGGTTTTCTGTTGTTATCTGAAAATCTGCTTCTGTAATTGTTTACTGTACCTGCTGCAAGCATGTAGAAAGTCTTTATTTTGTTGACTGTGGTTTTAAATATGTTTAAACTAAACTGAAATAATTACCACAGTGTTGCAACACAAATGTGGTTGCACTGATTCATCAAAAGTTGTGTAAATTAAAGTGATCAAACAGCTGGTTTTCTGTCCTTTTAATTCTCACATTTATGAATTTGACAAGAGAAGCTTATCTCACATTATTAACCCTTGACCAGTAGGAAGTGGATTGAAATTTCAATGTGTTTAACACGTGGCAAAAACAATCTTGGAGAAAGGAGAATATTTGCTTGATTTTGAAGTGATTAACATTTGAACTGGTCACACAGTAACCTTTTAAACCAACTGTGACCTAACATTTTGGACAACTACACAGGTATCAGCCTTGAAAATATCTTCTGGTACTTTATATATTGTCAAACTTTTGCTTTAAAGTAGTTTGTTGAAGGTTGTTTGAAAATTGGTTGCATGAGGTTTCCTGAGATAAGGGATTTCTCCAAGTCACTTGTTTGACTGTGTAGAGGTCAGTCAGCGCTAAGGACACTGTGATGCAGCAATAAATCAGTGATCAGATCATCTGCAGAGAGTGCAAGACAAGGGGAAATGGTTTTAACTGAAAGAGGAGAGATTTAGATTAAATGTGAAGAAATTCTTCCCTGGGAGGCTGGTCAGGCCCTGAGAGCAGCTGTGGCTGCCCCTGGATCCCTGGAAGTGTCCAAGGCCAGGCTGGACAGGGCTTGGAGCATCCTGGGATGGTGGAAGGTGACCCTGCCCATGGCAGAGGGGTGGAACAGGATGAGGTTTAAGGTCCCTTCCAATCCAAACCTTTCTGGCATTCTGGGATTTCTGTGGTTCTGCAAGTCTGAAATGGTGCCCAGGACCATGGGGTTGGAAGATTCCTGTTAATGGCAGAACTGTCCCTATGTCTGTCTGTCCTTATGTCCTCCTTACCCAGACAGTCCATGGCTGTATCTGGCACAACAGGGTTGTATCTTCTTGTAACTTTAAAAAGAATTTTTTAGATTTATTTAGTTTAATTTAGGATGACTTCTGGCTGTCCTGTAAATATCTTAACCCTTTCCAAACCAGCTCCTTCATGTGATAATCCACCAGCAGTGTGTTTCTGTACTGATTTTTAAGCTCATCTCTAAATCTTGTAGTGTTGTTTTTATTACAGTGTATTTTTGAGAGGAGGCCAGTGCCCTGGACTACCTAGCATAGGGGAATGCCCTGTGCTTTTACATAATCTTTATAATCCCAGACTGAGTTCTGTTGCGTTCTGATGATTTTTCATTTAGCTTCCCTCCCTCCCTCCTCACCTCTGAACACAGCACAGAAATTCATTGCATTGCTAAGGAAACAGCATTGTATAAAAGCTTGGATCTGCTTTCAAGACAAGAGTTGTTTTCATATGAAGGAGGAACAGAAATCTTTGTTTTTAAGTCCTTTTGTTAGAGAACTCAGCACTGAATAGAAAACAATCTGAGTTTGGAGGGAGGGTCAGGTGAAGGGTGGAAGGAATAGTCTGTGATTGTTTCCACTTCCCTTCCAAACATTTTCTCTCTCTCTCCTGGGATGTGATTGCTTGTCCTTCAGGCCAGTGCAAGTCAGCTATTTCCTGATAGCCACAACAGCTCCAGTGCAGGTCCATCATTTTAGTTTATAATCATTTTCAGGGCTAACTAAATAATAGTTACACCCATGGGTGTCACACTTCACATGTTTCAGGGTTTGCATCTCTGCACATGAAACCTTGCAGTGGATACTCAGTTCCTCTGTCAGAATGAGTCACTCACAGAGGTGTCTGTAAGAATTTTGGGGATTGTGTGTCTGTGGGCTGTTTTCAGTTTAGTGACCAGTTTTTATTTGTATTATGGAAACACAATGTCCATTTTTAGGATGGAGCAGGTGTTGCTCAGGTAGGTAAATAGCAGCATCTTGATGATCAGTCATTTATAAATCCTTGTTTTCGGTGCTTAAAGGATATAAAACCAACATGCAAATGAAATGTGGCACATGCAGTCTTAAAGTGAACAATAATTACAGTTAATTAAGCAATGATTATAGTTAATTAGGCTTAAAATTCATTCTTTGGCTCTGTATGATAGCAGAAGGCTAAAGTTAGTTCATGAGCTGTCAGTACATTTTTCATAAAAATGTTGTACACACTTGCAGGCTGCAAAACCATGATAAATGTTGGATTAGAGAGCAAATTATCCCTTTAAAAGAGACTATATACAGGTTTCTTTTAGTTCATGCAGGAGTGAAACATTTAATAAAGAAGCTTTTCCAATTTCTTTCCAGTAAACGTGATAAAGCTCATTAAGCATATAATGGTATGATGAACTGTACAGCTCTGAAGCTTTCTCAGATGCTGCCACATTAGAAATCTACAGATGATAAAGCTGATTTATTTTTTCAATTTCCACAGACATGTATTTCTTATTTCATTTTTATCCCCACAAGAGCAATTTAAGGGGTATACAATAAGCCATGTAAGGAAGAAATAATTCTCTTTAACATTGCATGTCCCACTGTTGGAATTTTGAAAGGCTGCACATTCTGCCACATGACTTGACCAGATTATTGCTCCAGCTCATGAAGGAATTTTTTTCTCTCAGCAGAAGTTCTTGGAGATGCAGATACAAGTCCCAGTCCAATGCTTTTGGCTGAACTGGAGTCACAGCCAAGTTCAAATCCTGTTCTGCCAGCAGCCCAGCCAAGCTGCAGAATGACACCACTCCCAGAGGATCTGTCCCAGGTGAGCTGAAAGGATTTTTCCTGTGCCTGGTCAGAAAAAGCAAACTAAAACCTGAGAAAATAAATGTCCCTGTTTTACTATCCTGCCTGACACCACAGAACTGGTGCATTTGAAGTGACTCATTCAGCTGAGAAGCTGCAGTCAAAGTGCATGTGTGCAGTAAAGGTGATTGTGTTTCCTGTGACAAATCCTTACAGTATCCCTTCTTTAAAGCTCAGACCTTCTTTTTTATCTTTTCTGCACTTCCTCACAGCTTCACAGGTCTCACAGAATCCTGTACAACATTCACTGAGGCATTGCCATGTTTTAGGGGCACAGTCCTTCAAATGCAGGATAATACCCTGGATATATGGCTGAGGAAGTGACAACAGAGATTTGGCCTCATGAGTTGTCACCACTCAGCATTCCAGGAGCTTCATTTCTCCTGGTAGGGGCAGGGCTGGAAAGGCAGTGAGGATGATGAACCGCAGAGCACTTAAAGGTAGAGGAACATCCTATTGATCTCTGCTTCAAACCTCGACAGTTAATTTTTTGCTCCTTTATTAGTATGTGCTGTTACCTAGAGATGATGGTTCACTTGCTAACTAAATTCAAATAGCAAATGGCAAAATCTAAAAATGAGGTGACAGGCTGCTCTCTAATATATGAGGCTTCACAGTGTGTTTGAAAGCCTTATACACTTACCATAATTGCTGTGTACATGGATAAATTCTGTCCTTCCCTGATGTTTTTTTGTATTTGATATTTTATTTGTATTAACAATAATCTTGCATTGAACTGCTTTTAAGTTTATGTTTTTGAGCCTTGGTGTGTATTGTGCCATTTGTGTCTGAACAGTTCTTAAATTCATCATCTGAAGTGATGTGTTGCATCTTCAGAGATTTTTAATGTTACACCTCTTTTACTTTGAACTCAGCAGAACGAACTTTTTTAGAACTACTGTTTACAGGCAGAAGTGGATTCTGGCCAAAAGTAATAGGGACAGAGAGGGTAACACATGTGTCTTTAACAGAAATTATACAGATAGTTATATATTATCCTATCCTTTATCTGTAGGTAGTTATACATTATCTTATCTTTAGAAATTTTTGTTTGCACCTGAACCCTTAGTGTGGCTTTTTATTTTTTTGCCTGCTAGCAAAAACCACACAACCAAACCCCAGAACTCTGTGTGGTTTTGTTGGGTGTGGTTTTTTCCCTGAGTGTGGTTATTCCTGATTTAAGCCTCTTAAGTCACTTTCTCAGAGGATAACTTTCTATCTTTTCCATGAGGTGATTGTAAATGGTTGCCCCATCCAGGAAAGATGTTTACTGTGGGTAAGCCATATTCTGTAAGATCCTCTACTAGATCTGTACATCCTTCTCTGAAATTAAAAAATGATCCCTCTACCAGGTGATTGGAAAGCTTGTTGTGACAGCATTTACCTATCTTGTGACAAGGATGAAGCTTTCCCCTGCTTTAATTAAGGATGGCATCTGTGTGCCATTGGATCTGCCTTGTCACTGCCTGCAGGAGACAGATTTTCTGGTAACATCACACCAGCTAAGAGAGCAAGAGGTACTGAGGCTTTCAGGATGATTCATTCATTCTGTGCAATGTTTAAGGCTGTAATCACTTCAGACTTCGTGAAGGATTTCCTCACAAGTTAGTCACTGACTCTCACATCTTGTTCTTCATCTCCAGACAGTGTTTGCCTTCACTGAAATGAAACTGTACCACCTACATGCAAAGCCAGGAGACAAATCTATTTAGGAGCAGAGTTTGCTGAGAGACCTGAGGAAATGCAGGATTTCAGATGTGTCCTGCTGGGCTTTGGGCTTGGGAGGTGATGGCACAGCCTGGGTGGTTTCTGCAGCCTGTGTGAGCAGGATCCTGGTGCAGGGATGTGGAGCTGCCAGCCTTGTTTGTGCTCTGGCACTGCTGTGTGGGTCAGGTTTTCACCAGCAGAAAGAGCACTGAGTTTTCACACAGGGCACTAACAAATGCCTTTTAGTCATGAAGTCTGTGTGGTCACTCAGTCCAAAACAAATGGCTTAAGTCATACAGGAATTTTCTTATCTACCCAAATTCCTTGGCTGCTCCTCCATTTCTGGCATTAGATTTTTTTTTTGTTTTGTTCTGAGATTTATATATGCTTTTAGCCACTGTTAGACAGAAAGCCAGACTAAAGTCATCTTTACTTTGACCTCTCCTGTCCTTTCTTGTGCAACAATACAGGAATTGACTGTTATTTGTGGCCATTTTGCCCCCATGATCTTAGCTCTTAGAACCAAGAGAATGACTTGGAGGAAGCTGGGCTCTTCCTGGTCTAAATAAATCATTTTGATCATGGGAGGGACAGGAACATTGAAGTCATATTTGCGTGGCTACACATTCCAGAGATGGTAAATCTGAATAATTTGAAGTCCCAAATGCATTGTTAAAATCTCAGAAAATCACTTGGTTGCAAAATATTTTCGTAATATTCTTTTATAAGTATGGATGTTTTTATACAATCCACATTTTTCAAGTGGGATTGTCACTTTGGTATTCTCATTAGCTTTCTTTTTTTTTGTATTTCAAAAGACATGGTTTTTTAATGTTCAGGAATGCATAATTGTAGGTTATGAATCTGTGTTACCTCTCAACTTCTGTTTGCAGCTCAGTTCAATTTAAACTGAGTTTTGCTGTATTATAAATCCAATAGGAAAAAACACACTTCAGATGGACCATGAGAACTGTTACGCTGCTGACATTTAATGTTCATTTTATATATTGCTGTCCTTCAGTCACATTTCCTTGAAACTCAGAAAATAATCTCAACTCTTTCCCATCTTGTCTGCTTTAAATTTGTCTGTCTTAAGAGAAAGCTTAAGCCTTCCAGATAGGCACACAAGGGACAGTGATTTTAAACTGCTAGAGGATAAGGTAAGGAAGAAATTCTTCCCTGCGAGGGTTTGGTGGCCCTGGCACAGGGTGCCCTGAGGAGCTGTGGCTGCCCCATCCCTGGAAATGTCCAAGACCAGACTGGGTGGGGCTTGGAGCAACCAGTTCTAAAAACAGGAAATAAATGTTAGATTTGGCCTGGGTTTTCCAATGCATGTGCTGAAATTTTTATATTTCTTTTCTCTTTCGTCTTTCTCTTGTTAGTCAGGAGGGCAATACCTACGGAGATATCCTGGGTATTGAAGAAAGCCAGGGAAATTTTATGTTCTTTCCACTACATGCTTTGAGTAAAAATTGAAAATCTCCTGTGTCTTCAGGTCTAAATGGCACTTTTCCATCCATTCCTGCTGTTCCCAGGATGTTTGTCTAGAGGGAATAGCTGTAATAGGCTAATTCAGAGCTGAATTCTCTTGAAGTCAGATGTAGGGAGAACAAGTGCGCACGTTTAATGAATCTTTAAAAACTTCTTTGGATGTTTCTTGAAGCTGAATGTAATCTTGCTGTGCTTTTACATCAAAAGTGAGATTTGTAATGTGATTTTAATGTTTGATACCTAGGAGGAAAGCCACGGTGCTGCACACATTGAGACTGTGAGACCCCAAGTTATCTTCGTGAGAAGGAAATCTGAGGAGATGCAGCCAGAAGGTAAATCAATGCCAATATGCACAGTTCTCTCAGTTAAGCACATCACTTCTAAATATTGTTGTGTACTGACATAATAGTGCTGATTTTTTAAAGTTTGGTTTTCATTACTACAGCGTTTCCAGCCATTTCTGTGTACTTAGTTTATACAGGTGTACAAAGTTCTGGCTGTATGTGTAATTGTTATGTTATTGTTGGGGTGCACTGAAAGCATGGGAAATTCAGCCTGGAGAAGAGAAGGCTCCAGGGAAACCTTGGAGTCCCTTCCAGAGCTAAGTGGGCTCCAAGAGGTCTGGAGAGGAACTTTGGACAAGGGATGGAATGGCAGGACAACGGGCAGTGGCTTCCCACTGCCAGAGGGCAGAGTTGGATGGGATATTGGGAAGAAATTCTTCCCTGTGAGGATGAAGAGGCCCTGGAAGTGTCCAAGGGCAGGTTGGACAGAGCTTGGAGCAACCTGGGATAGTGGAATCTGTCCCTGCCCATGGCAGGGGGTGGGACTGAATGAGCTCTAAGTTCCCTTCCAACCCAAACCATTCTATGGCTCTGTGAAACCTATCTGTATGGAAGTCATGAGAATGTTGGCAATTAAATATGTATTTAAATTTGGATTTGCCAAGAGCATTGCAACGTGCATTTTCTGTAGTCAACTGAATCTTAATTGCTTTGTAGAGTGCTGTTCAGCAAAGGAGATGTTCATAATGGTGTGATAAAGGGAGTGGCTCCTACGCTTGAGAAAACACAGGAGTGCTGCAGGAGAACTGGAAGATAATGTGGAGTTAAGATCATGCAAATGTGGGAATAAAAGATATTTTCAATACTAAAATGACTTGGTTTGAGATGGGTTTCAAGCTGGTGTGTAACAGATAATAATTTTCTTTTCTGAAGGACACTAAGTATTATCTCTGCTATTTTTGGAGGTTGCTTAACAGTGTTTGTAAAGGTGTTCAGGATGATGAAAGGGAGAGAATCTCTTTTGTTTATTGTAGCTCAAGTCAGTGTTGGAATAGCATAAACCGTGCACATGACTGCCATGGGTAATGTTTTAGCAGATAAGTTTGTGGAGGTGCTACAGTAAGATGTGTAGCAGTTTTAATCTTACATTCTAAGAACAAGAATCTAAAAACCTGCCTGTCTACAATATATGCAATTATAATTGCTCCACCCTAGCACAGAGAAATTTTTCCTTCAAGCCCTTTTAAAAATAATTCTTTGAACTTCTTCCATTTAATTTTTTTAAAAACATCTCATCGAATTCTGAGGGAATTATTTTGCTTCAAATATTTATAAGTGGTAAGAAAAGCCCCAGGCCAATGTTATTGGTCTTGGGACTTGGAACCTAATTTCAAAACCGTGGTTTGCATATGAAGAAAGTTATGAATAATGTAAAAATTATCTTTGGATAATTAGTGGAAAAGCTTTCAGAGCTGAAGTGGCACAACTTAGTGCAGGTCTGTGTTTACCTATTTTTACCTCTGCATTTATCTGTACTGTAACACAAGGAATTTGGGC
>PYHW01010540.1:630500-668248 GCA_013186435.1 Turdus rufiventris
AAAAAAAAAAAAAAAAAAAAAGATGATTTATATACCAGGATAATTGAAATCTCATTTGAAGTATACATATTTAATAAGCCAATAAAAATCTCAAGGATTAGCGAATGGAAACAACTGCCTGTCACTTTTAACCAGAATGTCTTCTCTCTCGAAGCTTCACCACAGAGACCTTAATCAGGCCAAAAGTTGAGGGTAAAAATTAATAAGAAGCATTTGAAAGAAAAAAGGAAGGCTTGCAACATGATAAGTGTACATGGGTTTAAGTAAATAGAGCATTTTGAAATGAAGCACATCTGTTACTGTAAGTTCAAAGCACCTTGTTTATAAAAGCTTCATGTCAGATCCTTGCCTTCCCTGGATAGCAAAGGACAAGGAATGCTGGCCTGGAAACGGAGAAGCATTCTGCAGGCAGGACCATTTAGGTACTTTTGCAGAGTTTAAAGGGTAAGTGGTGGGATTGGTATTAGAGTTTAGGAAATCCAAAGCCCTGAGATGAAGTGTGAATTCACAGCGTTGGGAGAAAAGGAAAATTGTTTTGGACTTCAAGCTGGATGTTAAAAAACCATTTTTATTTAATTGATAAGTACATGACAAGCTTTGATTCATCTTTTGGTGATATGCACACATTAGAGCTTTCTTTTGTTGTTGAAAAATTTCTGTGGTCTGCAGTGAACATGTGTTTTTACTGAAAGAAAGTTGATTGATGGCTTCTAATGAAAGTAGAAGTTCAGGACTGCTACAATATCATGCCTGAAAGGGTAAAGTCTCCTGAAAAGTTACAACTGAAAATCAAGCCTGGATGTATTATTAATTGAAATGTGTGCCTGTTCTAGACACAGTGGAGACAGTGGTTTGAAAACATAGAGTTGTACTGCATAATATACATGCATATATATTTTTGGCTTTATAAAACCCTTTAATCTTTGGACCATTCTTTCATATATCTTCATGAATTTAATAGGATAGTAATTGTTGTGGTTGGTGAATGCTCATATTTCCAGAATTTAAGCGTTTTCAGGTTTGCATTAAAGGGATTCAGAATTTTTAAAATTAAAATGAAAGAACAGGTGGCAATGCTTGAGTGCAGAGCATTTTTAAACTTTAATATGAGCAGCTCAGAGGTAGATGCATCTTCACTTAATTATTTTCTTACAGCATAGACTCTCAAAATGTGACCTGGAGAGCACAACTTGATGATAGCAATTCCTTTTTATCTCCAGCTAGTGAATTCTGTTCAGGCAGTGTAAATACTTGGGAAAGGAATATTGGGACACTAAGCAATTGGCTTTGTTGCCACAGAGAGATTGCACAACTGCTTGTGGGAGGAGATGATCTGTGCAATAAATGAATAAGATGACAAGAAGCCCTTAAAACAATCTGTATAAAAAACAAAAATTCCATAGTCCTTGTTCAGTATTGAAAATGGGCTGCTTCTGTGTTAATATTGACATTAGGCTGTATTGAAAGCTGTAATGCTAAAAATATGTCTATAACTAAATACTTCTTTGTCTTTCTTCAGCCAGGAATTGCTCTGAGTTAGGTTTTGGGTTATTTTTTCTTAAAACTATTGTGGCATGAGGCAAATCTGTAACAGATGCTTCAAGGAAGGAAGAAGATTAGGATAAGGCTAAAGGTCTTTTTTTTTTTCGTAGAACTGGAACTGTTTTGGTAAAACTCAATGACTATTCTACTGAAAGCTTTCTTTTCCCTTAATATCCTACTGTTTCTTTTTTTGGCCTGAATTTCACTGAAGGCTTTTGCCAAACACTCTCCACAGCACCCTGGATATAGCAGCCAGTGAAGCAAACCAGAGCTCTTCTTCCACACTGCAGGGAGAGCCACCATGACCTGAGAGGCTGAAATAGTTTGTGTAGCCTGTTGTTGCTCCTTGAATTTGCCTGATTTCTGAGAGAAGAGCTTGGAAATTGGAGGAATGCAATCATTTAGCTGGAATTAAACATTTTTCATGTAAGTTTTTTTTCAGTGCTTCTTCAGAATTCTCATTACAGACTCACAGAGTCTGTAAAGGACCTTATAGATCATTTAGTTCCACCCCCTGCCATGGGCAGGGACGCTTCCACTGTTCCAAGTTGCCCTAAACCCCATCCAGCCTGGCCTTGAACTCTTCCAGGGATATTTCAGATCTATTTTTCCTCTGGTTTTCCTATCCAGTTACCTCTCTGTGCTATCAGGTGGCTCATTGACATCACTCATTTAATGCATTTTACATTTGGGCAAGTCAGGAAATGCAAGGCTGCATTTCCCACAGAAGCTCAGTCTTTTCTGTGAGTAATCATCAGCTTTTAGGTGCTCCAAGTTTAGTTTGCCAGTTTAGAATGCCAGTTCTCAAGGAGGTTTTGTTTATTCTGCACATGTCCATAGGAGTTTCACAATAGAAAACATGCTTGTTAGTAATTAAGTGTGCATTTAGAATATCCCACATAAAATCCTCAGTAGCCACACGGGAGAGTTTCTACTGTGAATTCCTGTAAGCAAATATTTAGCTGTGTTACAGTACATTTGTAACAGGAGCTTTTAATACCTTGGCTTTTGTAAATATTATTTATCTCTTAACAAGTGTCATTTATATCTGTGACTGCTTCTTTTCCCACTGAGTTACTTCAGTTGTTTTTCAGACAAAATGTTAAACCAGAAGCTGGATTTTTCACAGCTTAAGGCAAAGTCTTGTGTGAATTTGTCACTGTGGATGATGATGTCCTGCTGTGGGTGTGTTCTGCTGCTTCAGGTTTGAGTCATGAGGAACCAAACAGCAGCAATTGCTGTGGGTTTCATGGGACTGTGCACATCTTTGTGGCCATTCCCAAAAGATTTCTTCTTGGGAAATGGTCCTCTGGTCTCATACACCTGTTATTTTTTTCCCCTCACTTATTTGTCCTAAAGGTGTGAAGAACAGTAACTACAAGCACGTGAAGCACAACTCTGATTTGTTTTTTGGATTCCTAGAATGCAATTTGATTTTTTCAAAATAAAAGTGGTCAGATGGAGAAATTATAAAAAAAAAACAAAAAAAAAAAACACCAAAAAACAGAACAGCAGAGTTTATACTTGAAGAAAACTGTACCAAGCAGTGTCACATTGCCCTGCAGCCTGAGGCTTTCCTGCTGAGAGCTGTGTTCAGGGAGAAGGGACTCTCTGGAGGCCAGTTCCATACCATTTATTGCCCAATCCTTTCCCTACAGATCACTTGGCAATTTCCTTCAACTCCTAAGAAGCTGAGAATTCATTCTTCTCTTCCTGCAGCCATCCTTGAGTACCACAGCTCTGTCTGCTGCAGTGACACTGCTGTCACCTTGTGCTGAGGCTTTTGCCATGTGCAAAGGCAGAAAATTTTCGTTCTTAGCCTCCCCTTGGTGCCTGTGCTGATGGTGCTTTACAACCATCACAAAATCTCCAGTTTCTGCATCCTCACACCTCCCTTGTGCAACCCTCAGGAGAATCCTGGGGTGTGTGTTTGGGTGATCTCTGGAGGGAACCTTTTTGCACTTTTCGTACAGTAAAAAGAATAAATCCTCCCTTTTTGAGACGATCTTTGTGTTTAAGTACATTTATTTTGCTGAATTTCAGGGTGTGTTCCTGTACCAAGCCCCTCCTCTGGTCTGAACACAGCAGCAGGGATTTTCAGTGAAATTCCAGCACCAGGTGGGATTTTTGTGCAGAAAGGGAAAGAAAAACCTGCAAAGTGACGTGATCATTACTGAAAGCATTACTTCCTATGGAGACTGTCAAATATTTAGATGTTTTGCTTGTCTTTATTCAGATTTTCTGGGGCTCAAAAGTAAATATTCCAAGGTCTCATCTGCTTCCCTCTTTAAGCCTAGATTTTAAAGGATTCCAGGTGATCTAATCCAGTGACCTGTGGCATTCTTCTAAGTATGTTTTATAGATCACAAGTTAAACTTCAGGGCAGTGCCTAAATTAAGCCTGGTATTTCAGTCATATTTGGGGGCTGAAAGTGAAAATATTGAGGGACCAGTCCCCTTTTCATGCAGATAAGCTGAAAACTTTTGGCACCTGCTGCACAAAGCACCCAGTGTACATTTGGAGTTTGTCCTTTTTCATCAAATCATGGAATCACAGATCTGGGTTGGAAGGGATCTTAAAGGTCATCCAGTTCCAACCCCTCCCATGGCAGGGACACCTTCCACTACCTCAGGTTGCTCCAATCCCCATCCAGCCTGGCCTTGGACACTTCCAGGGATCCAGGGGCAGCCACAGCCTGTGCCAGGACCTTCTCATCTATATAATAAAAGAATTTCAGCCTAATATCTAACCTTAATCTACACTCCTTTAGCTTAAGGCTATTCCCCCTTTATCACTTTATAGCCTTTTTACCTCAAAATGTCATGTGGTGCCTGCTGAGCTGCCTCCATCCCATCACCCAGACACCAGAAAGTTCAGAAGATCTTCTGTTCTGAAGTATATCATAAAAATGTAAAGGATTTTACACCCAAATTAAGTGGAATTTATTTTTTAAAGAAATGATCCATAATCACATTTACTTTTCAAACACTTGTGACAACCTGGACCCAAAGCAGTGCAGTTCTACTACTAGAATTCTCTGTATTTTCCCTTTTTTTCCCCCCACCCTTTTTGCCAGTTAAGGTTGGATTTTTTACAATTGTTTAATTGTTTGGGTTTTTTGAAATTCTGTTTCATTTCAGGGGTTTTGGTAGCTTGTGTCTCTGGTGGCCAGGTCCATCCTAGGCAGAATTCTCCTTGAAGAAAGGGTACCTCTTGCTGCTGCATATGCACTCTTAGGAGTTGGAATGTACTAGCTGAGAGCTCTAAATTGCTATTTCCACTTTGGCAGCCTACCTTTGATCTCTCACCAGTTGCAGTTTTTGTTGTATAAATCCATCTATTGTCAGCCTGGCTGGGGGTCAAGCTCCAATGTGAGGCTTTTGCTTTTGTCAAAGATTCTCACGTGGTGGTGAATCAGCTGGAGTTGCTGTGGATTGCAAAGAGGGGATGGACTTGATAACAACTATTAAATACAAGTCTCTGATCTCCTGGACACCACCCCACTCCTCCCCAGTCTATGGAAATTGTTGTGCCAGGACTGCCTTTCTCCCAGCCTGTCTCGGATTTGTAAACACGCTGGGATCTGACTGAAGCAGCTTTGTGTTGAGGATTATGATTTGTATGCACTTTTACAAACTTACAGTAATTGCTGTTGCCTTCATTGTAAAGAGCAAAAAATAAACACACACAATAAACCCCTTTAATGGGCACTGATCCCACTGGCACTGATCTTGAGCAACTCTGAATAAAAGCAGATGGTGGCAAGCTGACTAGGCTGACCTGCTTTCCCCTTTCATGCAAACATTGCTTATATAAATGGGGGGACACACACAAAAAATTAATGGGCTTGGGCAAGCCACCTAAGGACAGAGACTCCCCATGTACTTAATGCTTACATCAGCCCCAGGGCTGTTTCCAGTTAGTTCTTCTCTGGAGGGAGAAGTTTCTCACAAATTAGTGGTTCCACAGCTCTGAGCCCATGGTTTAACAAGAAAGAACTGATGTGCAAGTAGAAAGTAAGCATGCTTAGCTGTTCTGTGGCCTGTGTGTTGTGGTGGGTTGTGGAAAAGGATCAGAACAGTCTCTCCTGAACCTGTTGCTCACTTGAAGACATAAAATTGAGTCGAGTCCCTTTGCACATTATCTGCTGTCATAACATTGTGAAGAGGCATTCGATTTTTTGTGATCTTGTACTGGTTTAATTCATGTGCCTATTTGTTAGCAGTGATGGTAAAATATTGTAAATTGGGATTCCAGGTAGTTCTAAAGGATGTGCCTCAGTGTGTCACTGCAACAAGATGTGACCAGAGGTTGGGAGCAGCTCTGCTGTGGAGGGATGCTGGGAGAGCTGGGATTATTCAGCCTGGAGAAGACAAGATTCCAGGGACATCTCACTGTGGCCTCCCAGCACCCAAGGGGTCATAAAAAGGAGGGAGATCGAAGTTTTTATACAGGTAGAGAGTGACAGAACGAGGGACAATGGTTTAACATTGAAAAGAGTCATGTTTGGATTAGATGTGGAGAAGAAATTTTTTGCTGGGAGGGTGGGGAGGCCCTGGCACAGGTTGCCCACAGAAACTGTGGTTGCCCATCCCTGGAAGTGTCCCAGACCAGGTTGGACAGGGCTTGGAGCAACCTGGGATAGTGGAAGGAGTCCCTGGCCATGGCAGGGGGTGGAACTGGATGATCTTTAAAGGTCCCTTCCAACCCAAACCATTCTGTGATTCCACGATTCAGAGAAACAGCATTCCCTTTCCAGCAGGGCACTTGGTTGGAGTTACTGCATCCAGAATTATGCTGCAGCTTCTCACACAGATTGCAGCCTCCAAAGGCACTTTTCTGAGTAAGATACATTTACACTTTTCAGTCATCTCTGTGTACAGCCTGATCCATACCAGCCAAGCTGAGCCAGGAACCATTCCAGGTCTCAGGTAGACCTGCTGGGTTAGTTCACTTGGCACATGCACCACAAGATCTGCTAGGATGACCATCCTTATTTGGATTAACAGTTATTTAAGTAGGTCTCTTATCTCCTTTTCTTTTTAGTTTTTTTTTTTTTTTTTTTATAAGAGGAAACAGTATCAGAGCAGGAAGTCTTGATGCTTTTGGGTGCTGGCAACACATTGCCTGGATACTGTTTGGTGACAGGTGAAGACAAGGAGTATTACAAACACACATTTCAACTTGGAGAAACATATATAGCAGTGTGATAGGAGAAATGCAGGCTTTATGTCTTCAGCATGTGCTGAGTTTGTTACATTTTTCTGGTTGGTAGGGAAGGCAGATGTTGCCTTTTATAATTCAGTGGCTCGTGCAAGTCTGAGAGCAGCAGAACAGAAGGAGCAGCTTCTGCTCTCCCCGCTGTGCTGGGCTTGCTGAGCCCTGGGCAGAGGCAGCTGGACCCCCTTCAGCTTTACCTGTTCTTCAATTGCTCTCAATTCAGCTTTTTTGTGCGCTCCATAAAAGCTGGGAGGAACCAGCTGTTAGTGTGGGGGGAGAGAAATGCCTGGGACATGAGTGTGTATGAGGTGAGCGATGAATAACTCACAAATTCTGACTGGCTGCCCCCAGACCTCTTTTACAAAGCAGACTGGGCATTCACAGAAGCTGTCACTCTTAGACAATAATATTTTTTTCTTTGTCTTTTTTAATGTCTTGTAGATTTTTGGCACTGCTAGGAGAGGCAAGGAACAGCTGTAAAGTTATGAAGAGAACCAAAGTGGCCAATAAAGATATTTAGACAATTTGTGTCCAAAATCCAATAGTATTTTTAAAATTCTACTGCTTCTTAGATTGTGAAAGGGCTTGATTTACAGGCAGTTTTCATGCTGGTGGCCAGTGTTGTTACTAGGTACTTTATTTCTTGTTTTTCTACTTGCTTCAGGAGTAAACAGACCTTCAACTTCATGCACCAAGCAGAAGCCAGGTTTGTCCAGCTCCACCTTCTCAATACAGTGATACAAAGGCTGCTTGTAATTAAATATAAATATAGGGTTCCCAAGCCCCCAGATTAATTTCTTAAGAATAAGAGCCCATGAAATTATCAAATAAGGCAACAGCATGGAGTAAATGTTATGTAGGATGGCTTCCAAAGGAAGAACACTCTGTAAATACTGGTAATGCTCCTCTTTGATAACATGCTGATTTTGAGAAATGCAGGCTGCCAAAGTAGCATTCTTGTTAAAAAATAGGGTAAGGACTGGTGAGTGAAGATTAAAGTTGTCATGCATGACCTGTTGCTCTGTGCTGAGGCTGCACATGGGGCTGTGTTTTGTAACTCTGTGGAATAACATTTCCTAACATAAAGCTGCTGTGAAACCCTCTTCATCTTCCCTGCAACTGATTCTGTCAGTGAAGTACAACAAATCCTCATCTCTGAAACACCACTTGCAAATGTGCTTTTGGTGACTGCCTTTGCAAGGAACAGTAGTAAATGATGGAGATGGGTTAAACTTCGTCTGTGGACTACTGTGCTCTGGTTTTTATCATGAGTGCTGTCATTCAGGAAGGGAAAAAAAGCCCCTACACCTAAAAAACTTAATTTAAATTTAGAACCTTTGTATGTCCTGTCGTTCTGCTCTAATCTAAAACTTATGTTTTGCTTTTAAAGAAGGAAGAGCTGGTTTTAAGCACGGTTCTAAACAACCTGAGCTAAAGTTGTTGAGTGTGACACAAAATATGGAGCAGGTCTGTGAAATGCATTTTTCCCCCATGCTTTGGCTGCAGGGAAGTAACTGTTTCTCTTTGTGTACAGTATGACTTTGCCCTCCAGTTAACTCTTTTTTTTTAAATGTCATATAGGCATGTATTTTTAATACAAATTAATAAATCATCAACCAGATGTGAACAATGAAAATGCATCTCACCTTTTCTAGGTCTGGTAGAATTATGTTTATATTTTGGCTCAAAATTAGCCAATCAAGGTGGCTTAGACTTAACAGGGTGATTTGCTGCTCTCCATCCTAACTCAGGTTGTTACAGTAAGATAATAATCTCAAGGTTGCATATCATGACTGTTTTAGGCACTGTGCATATTGCAAGAATTAGGCAGAGCTGTGTTTGTTTAAATACAGTAAAACAGCTGCAGTATCTGTCCTTGTCAGGCCAGTGTATCTTCAGGAGAAGTAAAAAGCACGGAATTTGTTGCAGATTGCTTAATTTCTGACTTTATATTTTTAGTGTGTTTTTATTATCCTGAAACCATCATTTCAGATCTTGAGAAAATTGTTTAATTTACTTAACAGCTGCCATTGTGCCCTGTTACATAAATCAGAGTTACAAATGGGAAATATTTACTGGTTTGAGTTCCAGTGTAAGTACAACATCGACTTCTCAGAAGCGCATGCTGCTTATTTCAGTAATTGGAGCCGCTCCTAGAGACAGCCAAGCAGGGAGATTACACAGGGAATGCTTGTTTCTGAAGATGAAGCTTCCTTCCTGATTAAAAAGGAGAAAAAAAAAAAAGAGAGAAAAGAGAAAGGGGGGAGCAGTTTCCTGTTGGAATCCTCACTTGGAGGGAGCCTGGGCAGCCGTGCCTCCCCCTGCTCCAGCTGCCGTTCTCTGCCACACCGTGGCCAAAAACCCTTTTTATAACAGCAGTTGGGGTTTGCCTGTGCAGGCAGACCTGGGGTTTAAAGAGGTTTCTGCTCCTCTCTCATCTGCTTTTAATGCAGGACTACGACTGCCAGTATCTCTGAGGTTTTAAGGCTTGATAAATAAAGGCTGTTCTGTTCCTAAGCTTCGTCATTTTCTGCTAACGACCTAACAGAGAGACTCAACCCAAAATTTCAGCTGCACGTAGAAAATGTGGTCTGACCTCGATGAATGTGATGTGAAAATGAATAATAGCAGCACTGCAGGCAAAGTCTTCTCCTGCTAGGATGTGACAGCCCAGCCCTGCAGCCGAGCTCACAAGAATTTGGCGGCGCTTTTGGAAATCGGCCCTGTGGTTCTGCTGGGGAGATGTTCCAGCTCAGAGAGATGTTTCAGCTCAGGGAGAGCACTGCACACAGTGGCTGTGTTGGCTCTGTGCTTATGGCAGCACACTGAAGTAAAACCTGGTTTTTCTACCTACAGCATGTGGTGGTTTGGTTTGAATGCAGCCAAGGTTGCATTTTGGCATTTTTTTGAAGTGGAGCTATGCTCAGAGGCTGGAGAACCACAGCAGCTGAAGGCTAGAACCACTTAAGAGGATGATTAGGGCCTGACTCTGATTCATTAATTCAGAGAAGGTTTTTTTTTTCCGCTTTCTTAAAGGACAAACTCCCTTTGTCATTCCAGAGTCAGCCTGTTAAATGAGAACCATAGATTGAGTGGATTTAGATTAGATACTAGAAAAAATCTTAACTCTGAGGATGCTGAGGCTCTGGCACAGATGCCCAGAGAAGCTGTGGCTGCCACATCCCTGGGAGTGTTCCAGGCCAGGTTTGGTGGAGCTTGGAGCAGCCTGGGATAGTGGAAGGAGTCACTGCCCATGGCAGCAGGGTTGGAACAAGACGGGTTTTGAGGTCTCTTCCCAAACCATTCTGTGATTTCATGATGTGGAGGTGTCCTAAAGCTGGCAGGAGGCAGAACACTGATTGCACAAGGTATCCAGGACATCTCCATGTCCAGGGCCTTGCTTGGGTTTCCAGGTGTGGCTGTCAGAGCAGTGCCATCGAAGTGCTCACACCGGTGTGAGCTGCACAGTGCAGGGCCTGCCAGAGGGAATAGGCTGAAGTAAATGAAAAGAAAGTTCAGATGTTTTCGGTCTGAGAGTGAAATTGCAGAAGGCCCTTAGAGGTCTGAGTTATTGTGCAATCTCTGTAAGTAATTTGTAATCAAAATACCTTTGCACATGTCACTTTCATATTTCCTGTAATAAAACAGCAAGAGCAATTAAGATTTTCGACCATAATCTTCTACAAGCTTCTAAAAATGAGTGGGCTGGGGATTTTTTGAGTTACAGCTGAAATAGGGAGTTTTTAAATTTTTGATTGCTTCAAAAAAGCTTTGGTAATAGCTATTTTAATAGATTTTTTTTACCATAGCCTGACAAAACTCTTATGTGGCAACATAATTGATCTGAAGTTTGCTTAACAAAAAAACCTAAGTAAGAAACCAGAAGAACTCTTCACAAAACTGGAGGCCATCTGTACTCTGGTAACCCAGCATGTGACCTTATTGGGCTTTATGCATTTCAAATCAAAAAGAATCGGTAAATATATTGCCATATGCATGCAAATATGTCTAATAAGGCTCTGTGGATCTGTAATGTTGTTCTGCCACGGTTCAGAAACTTGTCTGTGGTCTTGGCATTCCTCAGGAAACATTAGATTAATATAGCTGCCTTTGTCATAGATTTTTTTTCCTTGTTTAAGTAGGTGTGTGAAGGCTGGTGCTACATAAATGAATTACACGGAAGACTTTGGAGGAAGAAGGGGCTTGTAAACGAGACTGAAATTAATGAATATGAGAATTAGAAATCAAAACTTTATGTTTAGTCTGAGGAGAAACAATTCCTTAAACCGTAACCACATGGCTGTTTCTTGTTTGCATCAACTCTGGTTGACTGTTATTGTCTTCTGTTAATTCTCTGGGGCAGTGGCCTGACTTTGTTGAATGAGCCAATTGTTTTCCTTTGTGTTGCCCATGAAGTGAGTCCCCATCTGGTTTGTATCAGACTGTTTTCACAGCCAACAACTGCTGCCTTTTCTATATCCTGACACTTAAGGGCCCCATGCTATCAAAGCATTGCTGTGATAGCCTGTCTGGCTGGGCCCATACAGCTGTGCCTTGCAGCTTGAAGCCATTACCCAAGTAATGGTAACTTAGAACTTGAACTGGCTCTTATTCCCATTGGTGTCGTGTGTACAGTGAACAGAATACATTTTTGTTGAACTCTGTGTTCCACAAAAAAAAAAAAAGAAAAAAAAAGAAAAATTCTCTCGCTTGCGTTTATGTGATCAGTTCCTTTCTATTTTCCAGCAGCTTCCTGTATCTACAGGCAGCTTTGTGTTCTTCCAAAATTAATGAATACAGGACAAGCAGTATTTAGTTAAGGCACTGTTGTTATTACTTTTATGGTACATTAAAGCTCAATAAGTGAAAATTAAACAAGCAAATGATTCTTAATGAGGGTTTTTCTTATCAGATTTTGAATAGGTTTCCTGGAAACTTTCTGTGCATGGCAAATGTAGGTTGTGTGAATAAAGCTACACCTTGGATACTCCACTTCTCCCTTTCCAAGCAGCTCTCTGAAAATACAGAGCAATGCACAATCAGTGCATTAACCTGTTTACTTCTCATCTGAAGGAATAAGGAATGATTTGAGAGCTCTGTAACAGTAGAGTTAAAACTACATTGCAGTTTGCATTGGAGAATTAGTGAAAGAGGCCCCGGGCATGACCCAGACCTTTGCCAGGCTTCCAACAATGTAGGAGACAGTCCTGTTGGAAGAGATTTTGCAACACACGTCTTCTCTGCCTCCAAGATTTAAAAAAACCCCAATATTGCATCAAATACCAGTGACACTTAAATGTTGTGTATAAAGAAAGATGATCTTTAAGCATTTGTTCTCTCTGCTCTTGTGTAGGCAGCATAATGCTCAGTGACAGAGTAATGACAAGGGAAAACATATTCCCCAACTTGGAGATGTATTGAATTTTAAGTATATTCCAGACTCAGTTCTTCCCTCATATTTAAGAAGCAGAAACAAAGAAAATAATGGATAATGTTTCTTAAAATGCTGGCCTTATTGTGGGCTGTGCAAGAAACTGCCAGAAAACTGATTGCTTTATCTAATACTTGCAGAGAAAGTGTTCCTGAACTTGGGAGTGTATTGTGGGTATAATGTGAATGAATTTGCTTCAGGTAACATACAGGGGAGCCATTAAATTCCATGAGGCACACGAGATAAGACTTCCTTTGCCATTGTGCTTTTCCTGCTGGCACAGGCTGGGTGTCATCATGTCACATCAGGATTGTGCTAAATAATTGAATCTGTGTCATTGTAAGGGGTGTGGAGGGTTTGCAAAAGCTGCTTTGCTGAGGAGCTCTGTGTAATTGCTGTTCGCAGGAATTCAGGGGTGTGCTCTGTAATGATGCACACAGCCAGGTGTCTGTGCCCTTCACCTCACAGGGCTTTTCCTGCCTGAATGCTTGGATAATTCCAAATCTTGTCCATCATCAGGCAGAGCCCACACTCAGCTCCCTCACATGCAGACTGGATTTCCAGATATGCTCCTTTGCAGTGCAGATCCTCCTGTATTTTGGCCAGGGAAATTTAAACCCAGAGAAGTGATAAGTGATTTTTCCCTCAGATGCCTCCAAGTTCTGTTAATCCTGCTTGTGGCCCAAAGCACTGAGGGGAGCTGGGGATGATCTGGGTGCTCACCAGATTTGGCACCAACAGCTTGAGCTGGGAAGAGCCAAAGAGCTGCAGAGCTTCCTGAAGGAATTTGGTGCAGCCAGCATCCCAAATTTCAATTTGTGTGCGTGTGGCTGCAGCTTCAGAGGCAAAGAGCATCTGCCCAAATGAGAACCTGATGGGAAAGGGTCTGTTCAAGGCTCTGCTTGACACCAGCTCTAAGGGTTGTGCAGAGCAGCTCCTGACAAGAGTTTTCTGCTGCTGCTGGGGAGCTGTTCACTGGCAGAGGATCCTACAAGAGGCAGGGTCCTGCTGGGAGCTCCCTGTGTTTGATACCACTTAGAGATGGAGGGGGTGTGATGTTAAAACCACTGATGTGACTAAGGGTTGAGAAGGAGGTGCTCTGTGCTGAATATGCAACATAAATGTGGAGCAATGCATTTCTCCAGCTCATTTATTCTACTGGTTTAGAGCACAGATTCACNCAGGCCAAGGTTTTTGTATTTTTTCTTTTTTTTTTTTTTTTTTTTTAACAAGGAGGAATGCTTATCTCTATTGCACAAAGTTTAATCATTTTAGATTTTAACAAACTTTAAAATAGCACAAGATAAAATCATATATTTACTCTCAGGCTTTCCAAGTTTCTGCTCCCAGACATCAGTTTGTGAAGGCAGAGTAAGTTGTCATCACTCTGAGTTCTCATTTCAAGAGCAGGTCAAAATAGGGTCTGGACACAGACAGGACCAGAGGAAATGGGCTCAAGTTGCACCAAGGGAGGTTTAGATGGGATATTATGAAAAATTTCTGCATTGAAAGGGTGGTCAGACATTGGAATGGGCTGTCCAGGGGAGTGTTGGAATCACCATCCCCAAAAATGTTCCAAAAATGTGTTGGATGTGGTACTTAGGAACATGGTTTAGGGGTGAACATGGTGGTGGTGACTTAATGGTTGGACTTGATGATATTAGAAGTGTTTTCAAACCTGAATGATTTTATGCTTCTGTAACAGTGAGCACCCAGATCTTCCAGCAAAGACATTTAATATTTGCCTGGTTTAAACTTGTGCTTACTCAGTCAATCCTCTTTCTGAGCTAACAGAAAAGTTATTTGCCTCTCTAAGCTTCCTAGAAATGCTTATTCTTATGCATTTTCCAAAGGTCATTGATATCCACAAATGGTAAGACCTGTAGTGGCCACCCTCTGCTGCTAAACAAAAGGCTGGAAAAAATGGATTTTTTATAAGTTTGTGTGTTCATGTACTAGAAATGTGCATGGAGATGTTCTGGAATTTATTAGACTGACCATTGGAAAATGCTAACTGTATAGGGCTGGCTTTTGTTCTGTCTTGTTTTGTTTTGATCCTGGGGAAAATGTTCATCATTTTCTTTTGAAAAGGTGTAATTACAAAAATTTTGGGTAATTGTGCTGTAGGTACAAGCATTTTAATATTCCAGATCATGGTAATGGTAGTACAGTAAAGGGAGTCTTGGAAACTGTTTCCATATGGGGAATCCCGTGCCTTTGTTAGTGAAAATCATCAAAACAAATGCACAGGGATAATGTGAATATTTAAATATTCAGAGTAGAGAAATAAAGCTATATTGCTTGTGGTCATCCAGAAAAACTTGTTATTTAAAGTTCTCTTTGTACTGAGTATACCTGATTTAATTTTTTATTATAAGAATGCATTTAGTGGCTCCATTATATGTGAGGAGCGACTTGCAGTGAGAAAATTCTGCCCTGTAGCACTGCCCTTCAGGAAGAAAGTTTTCTCCTTTCTGATGCCCATTCCCTAACTTTGACTCAAATCTGGGTGCAGATTTGAGGGGATACTGGAGAGGATGAAACCTCCTTGCCCAGGAAATCTTTTCTGTTTGAGGGAGAACTCATGGAGGTCTCTCACTGAAATTTTTAGTGGTAGAAAGTCACTTGTGACTTCTTACAGGGATTCACTGAAACTTGTCCTCTGAGATTCCTAAGGATTTTTTTTTAATATATTTGTTATCTGGGGAGCTGGCAGGGCTGGACAGATTGGAATTGTCCAGTTCCATCCCCCTGCCATGGGCAGGGACACCTTTCACTATCCCACACAGCTCCAAGATCCAACCTGGACTTGGACACTTCAAAGGATGGAGCATCCACAGCCTCACAGGGACCCCCCACCTGCATTTTAGTGTGGACTGGGAAGATGGTAATTTTCAGATCTTAACTGGTGGTGAAACATCTTGACTTGACTTTGGTCGCTCAACTTGAATTATTTGTGTAAAAATATTTTTAAATTATTTCCCAGTAAAGGAGGCCATGTAACTTCGAAGAATGAAAAAGATGCTTTGATTTTTATTTCTTTTCCTTACCCCTCCCCAAGAAGGCTGTGAATGCTGTTATGCCTGGCACTGTGGCACGATGCAGATAAGCTGGAGGCACTATTGCTGCAATTAATATCATTAAGATATGAGGTCTCAGTGGAGCCAGTCCTGCTGCTGCCTTTGCACTGACTGACTCTGCCCAAGGGAATTCAGCAGAACTTTGTCTTAGAATTAAGTGTGAATTCCCACAATGGATCATTCAAGTTCCCCTTATTTTAGCTTCTTTATTTTTGTTTTAGATACAGGTATTAAAATGTCTTTTGGAGCCCCAAACATGAAGGTGTGACTAACATAGCCAAATATATTATAGAAATATGCTTTTAAAATTACCTTCCTGTCCACTTGCTGGTTAGATTTTGCATAAAATTAGGGAAAAAAGATGGTATGTAGGTGATATTTAGGTTTACTGAGTAAGTAAAATATTAATTACACCATAAGATCTGCAGATTTTTAATTATCACTTGTCAGATTCTCCTGATTCCACTGGCTGTTTACCTCGGTTATCTCTTGTGGATTTAGGGATTACTCCTCCCCCTGGCCCTTGCACAAGATACACGTTCTCCTGGTGGCTTTTCAAAGACTCTGGACCAGTAAGGAACCAACTCCTTCACCTTTTTTTATTTTAAAATAAAACCTGCAGCTTCAGTATTTACCACAGAGCCTCATCTGAATTTTCCTCAGGAAAATGGTTGCAGCCTAGAGAGAGCAGTGCTTAAATATTAAACTATTTGTTCTGAGCCAATTGCACATCCAAAAATCACAGCCCTTTGTATGGAAAAATCAAATTCACTTTTAATATTTCTTCTTAGTATTTGTAATTATTGTAGGTATTTGGAAAGATCATTACACATGTTTTGGAAGGGATTTGGTGGGAAACAGCAGCAAGGGATGTGGCCAGAGAACAAATTTGTTAAGCAGTGAGAGGTTCTACAGAGCAAAAGATGCCAAATCTAAAGGAGCAGAGCAGATTTTAGGCACCAAAAGGAAATGTTTATTTAGTAAACTCTGCAATCTCATTGCTAGATGTTTTTGGAGCTGTTTTCTGTCTGCCCTTCCCTACCGGTCTCCGTGTTAGGATTTTGAAAAAATCTGGTTCTAGTTTATTTAACATATTTCTAGTTTTTGTTCTGTTTAGTGTTGCTATTGGTGGGAATATAGAGTGTTTTGGAAAACCACTGACCCTTGAACTCCAACTTGAGAGGAGGAAAAAACCATTTTCAAATATTCTGCTTTGAAATATTTGCTAGCTGCTGAGCCTGGCCCCACCGTCCTTGACTGGCTGGGGATCTGCATTTATTTTCTTTCTGGAAATATTTATAGCTGGGCTATACATTGGGGGTTACACAAACAAACAGCAAAAGCACAGTGTGTGTGTATACACGTGTTTATTTTCTGTGTGCTTGTGTGCAGGGGTTTTGTAAGTACATGACACCAAGGGGAAGGTGGAATTTGCCAAGTTTAGGTCAGAACTTGAGCTGAACTCATACTATATAGTTTTCTGTCTCCACTGGTGTCTGTGGCCCACTTCTGGAAGTTTATGAGTTGGCTGCAGCCTTTGAGAATGAAACTGTGTTTTTTCAGCTCCAGCATAGACTCGTGCTTTTAAATCCAGACATTTTTGGCTCAGGTCCTCCCGATGTCTGTCCATTTCTGTAAAACAGCTCAAGTGTTCTAATTGTAAATGTGCCCCTTTCATGTAACTCAGCCCTAGAAATTTGGCCTTGTTTTGCCTTGAATCTTTTCTGTTTGTCACGAAACAGCTAAGTCAGGGCAGTCTGGGTTGGAGTTAAAAAAGAGAACTGCAGGCATTTGCAGAACATCTTGGTTTTTTTTCTGTTTCTGTCCCAATGGAAGGCAGAGCTCTCACCTGCAGCCAGGTAAATGTTTGGTAAAGCATTCACATAACAATAGAGCCCCTGCCCTAAAAAGCACATTTCAGGCAGAGCTGAGAAAAACCAGCTTCTCCACAATAACCTAAACAAGCCCATGGGTTCAAGGTGGCAAGAGCAAAAAAATCTCTGGAGGAGGAACTCTCATTTCTAATAAATGGAGAATATTTTGCCCAAAAAATTGGATTATTTGAGAACCTGTTGATGGTCCTGCTTATTCCTGAAAATATTGTATTCTTTTAGTTCTATAGCCTACCCACTTTCAATTTATAAGCCATTGAATTCCAGAAACATTAAATAGCCAATATGTACAATACAGCTAAATGTGACTGAATATTGTTATAATTAGCATGACTGACATTGCAGTTTAATTTCTCTTTTCATTGCAGCCTCACATCAGAATATGGATGTTTCTCATTAGTATGTGTTAGCCCAGCAGGCCTGGGATAATGTTGATTTTGCCAAAAATGCCTCTTCTTGGGTTGCTCTGCTTGGTAACTCACTTGTACAACCATGTATGAAAGTGAGTGAATTTCAATGTGGTACCACACAAAGCCATGGAGGTGTGGACAGGACAGATCTTGGTACAAATATGTACCACAGGTTTGGTTACAGGTACAGGAGCAGAGAGGAGAGGCTGAGAGAGGAGAAAAGAGAGGAACAGATAAGGGAGGAGAATTGAGGTGCAGATAAGAGAGACTGGGGCTGAGAGCTGGGGATGCTCAGCCTGGGGAAGACTCCAGGGACACCTTAAAGGCCCTGCCAGTGTCTAAAAGGGCTCCCAGAGAGCTGGAGAGGGACTGGGGACAAGGGCTTGGGGTGACAGGACAAGGGACAATGGCTTCACACTAACAGAGAGTACGGTTAGATGAGATCTTAGAAAGAAATTCTTGCCTGTGAGGGTGGGGAGGTCCTGGCACAGGGTGCCCAGAGAAGCTGTGGCTGCCCCATCCCTGGAAGTGTTGCAGGACAGGCTGGACGGAGCTTGGAGCAACCTGGGGTAGTGGAAGGAGTCCCTGCCCATGGCAGGGTTAGAACTGGATGTTCTTGAAGGTCCTTTCCAACCCAAACCATTCTGTGACTCTATAAAATGTTTCTGCTGACAGTGGTTCTGTTACCTTTGAGCCTGTAGACATTGGTTCTTCTCCTTTGCTTTAGCCATTAGTGTAAAGAATTTCTGTCAACTCTGTTTCCCTTCTAATGGTCTTTGTAACTATATGCCAGATGTAAATCTTTTTAAGTAGGGAAAAAAGCAAAATGGAGGAACAACAGGAAAAAAAAAGGCACCTTCAATGAAGATTTTAAGATGCTGAGTTAGATCTGCAGGTGCTGTGCTATCCCGTGCTCAGAGCACTTGAGCTGATGCCATCTGGAGGAAGTTATTTGTTGGGACAGGACAGTGTTTGAAACTTTGAAGTCAGGAATAAACAAAGCAAAGCAGCTGGAATCTGGCAGAAGAAGAAACAAGCCATTTCTATCAGCCCCTGGTATTAAAGCAATGAGAGCACTGCACTGGAGTTGTTTTTACAGTCTTGGAAGTTTATTCTTGCTCTTGAAGAGAGCTGCTTCAGTTGGGGAATAGAGGAAGGATTGTTTTGAAATTTTAGGAAGCAATATGTAGGTAATTACAGTAATTATGGTTCTGGTTTTATACTGACAAATAACCTGGGTCCTGATCCTTCAAACCCCTGTCTATTTATTGTCTGGATGGGGAGAGATGATTTACAAGAGCATGGAGGGACAAAACAGGGAGGGAATGGCTTCAAAATGAAAGAGAGTAGGTTTAGATTAGATATTGGGAAAAAAAAATCCGGGCTGTGAGGGTGGTGGGACACTGGCACAAGGTGTCCAGAGAAACTGTGGCTGCCCCTGGATCCCTGGAAGTGTCCCAGGCCAGGTTGGACAGGGCTGGGAGCAGCCTGGGATAGTGGCAGGGGTTGGAAATGGATGGGCTTTAAGGTCCCTTGCAACCCAAACCATTCTGTGTTTCCATGATTACAATTTCACTTACAAGATGTGCCTCTCTTTCATCCCCTGATAGATTTAAAAGTTTTATTTAATATATGGACACCCAGTCAGAGGAGTTAAAGCACATGGTTTTCATTTGGCTTAAAAGTCAGACTTGTTTAGTCTTTTTATTTTGCCAAATAGAAAAATTCAAAAAGGAAGATTTTAAACATTTTTCTTTGTTCTTACTGTTGCCATATAGCATGAGTAACCAAACCTCCCTCCAGTGTGGTTAATTCCTTTTTCCTTTGGCACACATTCGTGACACCTTTTGTACATTGAGTATTCTGAGTGTGATGGTACCTCTTAGAGAAAAACTCCCTTCACAGGTCACTGGATAGTTGACACACCATTAATTTTTATGCTTGTGTTAAACAAAGGTCTGGAAATTTAGTACTGTACATGAATTTGTTACAGAGTGCCAAGAACAGGAAAAATCTCTGATCTGAAATGTGACCTTTTCCATCAGTGGGTCACCAAGATGTTTCAGTCACTGATGAGTTTCTACCAGCCAAGGACTCTCTTACCAAGAGTGTCAGTTTTCACAGTTCATATGAATTTCTCCTATTAGATGGTGAAAATTAATTTAGAAGACTGAAGGTCACCTAAGGTCACATGCTCCATTTATTGGATTTTAACAAGGAAAATTTTTATAAATACACCTAACTACATGATTACAAAATTGTACTGAATACTCCCAGAGCCTCTAAAAGGAGGGGGAAAACCATGATTATCTGCCTGCTTGCCCTTTTCGTGCTTTGTAAAGGAAAAAAAAAATTCATTTCCATTTTTATGGTGTATCAAAAGATTTTACCCATTGCAGGTTGCATATCTGTGCTGGTGAGGAACTCAGTGTTAAAAAGGAAACCACTTTAATATTGGTTATGAGCTGCTCGCTGATGAGGGGAAGACATAAAATGGAATATCACATTATTAAGGAAGGAGCAGACCAGGGGCTATGCAAGGATTTAAACCAGCCTGCCTCTATTTGTGTCTTTATTCCCATCCCCCTCCCTGGATGTGTATATAAAGTGTTTTATGCACTGTGCATGCACGAGGTTACACTCAGCAAAAGGTAATAATGGAAAAACATATGCGAGAGTAACTTGGTAGTTGTATTTTTGGGGCCAATGGAGAGTTTCAGGACTAGCAACTTTCTGTCCTGGGAAGTTACAGTTGTGGAGTAGAATCTCCCATTTAGCTGAAATATGATATCCAGAGGTTTTTTCACAGTTAAAATGTTGAAAATCCACCTTCTGTATTTTCTGTGTGAATTTAAAAAGTCACAGACTTCAGATTTCTGCCTGTAAAAAGGGCAGTGTTGGCTTTGGGTATTTTTAAGTTAAAGATATTTTGATAGCTCAGGAACTGGTAAATTTTCTGTTGAGCAAGTAGATGGAATTATTCTTTTTATTTTTTCTGTCTTTTAGAGTTTTATAACTATTGTAAAATTGGCCTGTAGTATATCTGTAAAATATATTAGAGTATGTGTTAGGAGGAATGCAGACTTTCTTTTAGCACTCCCAGAATCAAAGACCTGAGAATTCCTGACAGAGACTTAGGAAAGCGAATATTACATTCTTTTTTCCTTCCATATTTTTTTTTTTTTTTTTTAGCAAACCTGAAAACAGCTGTTGAAACAATGACATCATGGAATGTGACATGACTGTGGAAATTATTAAGAAAGTCAAGCTTTGAAAGCATCAAACTACATCTATTGTTGGAGAGGGGCTTTAGTAGAGGATGATTTGCCAGGTTTCCTTGGGCATTGCACAGTCACATCTTTACTGTGTCATGTTCATGTCTGAACAAACAAATCCCTTGCTTTTTTCTTAGCAGCCTCTTTGTATCACACACACATGGCTACAGACTGGAATCCCAAAATCCCAGAATGTTTTGGGTTGGAGGGGACTTCAAAGCTCATCCAGTTCCATCCCCTGCCATGGGCAGGGACACCTTCCACTATCCCAGGTTGCTCCAAGGTTGCTCCAAGCCCCATCCAACCTGGCCTGGTACGCTTCCAGGAATCCAGGGGCAGCCACAGCTTCTCTTGGCAGCCTTTGCCAGGTCCTCACCGCCCTCCTAACCAAGACCTACCCAATATCCAACCTAACTCTGCTCTTTGTTAGTTTAAAGCCACTCCCCTTGCCCCATCCCTCCATACCCTTGTGGAAAATCCCTCTCCATCTCTCTGAGAGCCCACTTAGGTACTGAAGGCTGCTCTAAGGTCTCCCCAAGCCTTTTCCTCTCCAGCTGATGTGCTGATTCCCTGAGGAATGCTCCTGTGCTCCTGCTGCCTTTCTGAAGAGCAAGAGGCTGGGCTGGCACAGGTCACTCCATGTCCTGTCTTTTCTGTCTTTGGCCTCACTCATGTTTGACTTCCCAGCTGTTGGCTGCTGTTCTAGCAAGAAAAACACCAATGGAATTTCATTTCAGCAGCAGTGGGGTTTTGTTTTAATTAGCCATTTGAAGCATGCTTTGCTGCCAGTCAGATGAACGCAGATGACTGCTTCAGTGACATAGTAGATAATTAACTGGGGTGAAAGAAAGCCTAACTTTTTTGTTTTATTGGGAAAACAGTGCTTTAATTACCTAGCCTATCACAGAGGAAGGGAGAATTTTTACAGCTTATTGGAGTAATAACAAGCTCCAAGACTTTGCTGTTGTGCATGGATTCAGATATGTTTGTTTTGCTTGCAGCTGCTGCACTTAAATGTCCCCAAGACAACTGAAATCTCAAAATGCTCTTTCTGTACTTGAGTGAATGTTGTGCTGTTCTCCCAGTGCCATTTCTCCCGAGTTCCTTCATTCTTTGTCTTTACCCTGATCAATGACTTGCTCTCCCTGCTCCATTAATTGATTCATCTGGTTTCCATCCTTTAGCTAAATACACTTAACTTTTGCCATGGATTTTCTATGGATCCCATTCCAGTGCTGTGGAAAACACCAGCAACACCAGTGTACGCACACATATTTGAAATTATTCTGGGCCTACTGAAGATTATAGATATATGTGTGTGGTGTATCTGTGTGCAAATGCAACCCAGTTTTATATAAAACTCAGTTCTTAAAGAGCATCCAAAAATCTGGAAAGGGACTTTATACAAGGGCATGGACTGACAGGACAAGGGGGAATGGCTTCAAAATGAAAGAGAGTAAGGTTAAATTGGAGATTAGGATGAAATTCTTCCCTGTGAGGCCCTGGCACAGGGTGCCCAGAGAAGCTGTGGCTGCCCCTGGATCCCTGGCAATTTTCCAGGCTAGGTTGGATAGGGCTGGGAGCAAACTGGGATAGTGGAAGGTGTCCCTGCCATGGCAGGGGGTTGGAATGAGATGGTCTTGAAGGTCCCTTCTAACCCAAACCATTCTGGGATTCTGTGTGTGCACAGAAATTCATCCCTTTGTTTGCTGGTAAGGAGAGTTCTGATGGCCAAAGCAGCCACTCTGAGGTGCCTCAGAGCTGTGGGCAGCAAGGCTGTCTGTGTGCCTGTAATTCCATGGAAAATGGAGATGACTTCAGCAGAGCTCAGTCATTTGTCACAGACAGCAAATAATGACTTTAGTTTTCCTTTTTTCTTTTTTTTTTTTAGGAGAGGATGCTGCCCCTCATGTGAATCCACATCTTTCTGCAAGGGTGTCAGTGCCTGGTATGAGCACAGATAATGAAACACAGAGTCTGAGCAGTGCACATGGAGATTTGGATTCTTCAGGGACAGACACATTTTAAAGCTCAGGGCTGTTTATGATGGTCTCTGTCTGAAGATGTTGTCACTGGTACGTTTGTCTGTCTAGTGTGATAGTCTGGCTGTTCCATCAAAATAACAGTCTTTCAGTACTGTTTATTTTCTACTATTTTTCTTATAATTTTGCTACTATTTAAAATGATTCTGTGAATATAACAATTATTTTTAAGCAAATAAAATGCAGTTTTTTCAGAGTTGTCGTGAGTTAAAGTCAATAAAGCCTTTTAAATATTTATTGTATTGCAGGTGAATGTGGAGGTGGTTGGAATTAAAATCCACTGCAAAATTGTATCTCACTTATGGAAAACCTCTTGGCTCAATAGCACATCAGTACTGTCAAAACATTGAGCCAAAAGGAAATGCATTTGGAACCAAAGTCTGCAAAAGAAATGTGTTTCTTGGTGTCATCAGAGGTTGTTCATCCTTAGAAGATCACTATGACAAGCCAGTTTTCAAAACTGTGTGTGAAAAAGAGTTTGTATTGTTATTATGAAGAATTAATTTTTTTAGATTTACAAGAATTTCTCAGCATTCCATATTTGCTTCCTGAAAGATTTTTTTTCCCACCTTGAAGCACACAAATGAGAGATTGTGTCAGGCTATTTCTTCACACTTTTAATGTGTTTTTTTTCCTTCTCATGAGACAGAATTAATTCCTGCAGTCTCAGCCCTTCAGAATCATGACAGTCTCAGCTGGGAATGCCACAGTGATGGTTTACAGCAAGGGTGTGTGGACACAGTGCCACTCTCCAGGGACTGCTCCACCTTTGTGCTGCCTCCATCAGGGTAAGGTGGTTGATCCAGGAGGAAGGTGGGATCACCTGCCCCAAACAGCATCCAAGCAGAATAAAAAAGAGGAATTCAGACATGTTCCAGTAGAAAAACTGGCAAAGAAGCTCTTTTCTAAGCAGGGCAAACACAGGTTTTGCTCTGTTCCTCATCACTTATGAGAGGCACTTGGTTGTTGCAGATACAACCATGAACAGTTCCCATTACTCTTGTTTTCTGGAGCCTGCTCTGATTTCATCTCTCCTTAACAGAGAAATATTACAAGTTCCTTTTGGCTTTAGGTTGACCTCATTGACCACAAGATTCAGTTAATTTGCTGCAGCATCTGCAAGGGTAAATGGAAAAAGAGAGAGCTTCAGCCTTCAAGGTCAGTAATATCCCCAGGATTCAGCTTGCAAGGGTGTCTCTTAAGCACCTGGCAGAGTTGTGCTTGTCTGTTGTGACAGACACATAAATAGCAGCTGTGGGTGGGGGTAAAAGAGTGTCAGGCTTTGTGCAAAATGCAACATCACCTTACAGAAAAGGAAAAGCACAAATGAGAGTCACAGAACGATGGAATGGTTTAGTTTGGCAGGGACATAAAAAAACATCTTGTTTCACCCCCCTGCCATGGGCAGGGACACCTTCCACTATCCCAGGCTGCTCCAAGCCCCATCCAGCCTGGCCTTGGACACTTCCAGGGTTGGAGCAGCCACAGCTTCTCTGGGCACCCTGTGCCAGAGCCTCACCACTCTCACAGCCAAGAATTTCTTTCTGAAATCCAGCCTGGGTTCCAGCTCGTGATGCCACAGCCCCTGGCACCAGCAGGGAGCTGCTTCTCAATGTTCTGCTGCTGTGAGAAGGATCTGCAGAGTTCTGTTCATTGCTGCTCTCTGTGGAACTGTACTTCAAACCCCACTATTGACCCAATCAATGCTCTGTACAAACAACAGCTTCTCTGGGGAGTTTGGAGATGTTCTTTTACTCTGCAGTAGGTTGCTACAACAAGTGATTGCACCGAAACAAGTGAGAGGATAAGGAAATGCAGTGGAAAGGGCAAGAGCTTCTTAAACTTAAAGCTTTCCTGCAAGAGCAAACCTTCCTGAAGCTGTTCCAAGGGCTCTGTCAGTCTCCTGGGTGGTTCAGGGTGCTGATGTATAATTTAGGTCCCCTTTGTTGCAGTTGAGCTGTTCCTGCGCCCAGGGCTGCAAGGCTGGGTCAGGACTGTGCTTTGCTAAACAAAGTGCAGTAAATGAATTGAGAACATGCAGAGAGCTGACAGATGAGGGATGGGGATGGGATGGGAGGCAGCAGATGGATACACAGGCAAGGAGACTGTTTAGGAAAGGATGAGGCAGCCCAACCAGTGGGAGAGGCCATCAGCTCATAATCCCAGGAAAAATTACTGCGTGAGGTTTTATTGTCTGCAACGCTGAGCATCTCACATTTTGTTCCAATTATCTTCCTTGCAATTAATCATAGGTGTTGTAATTGACTGAATTGTGGAGAAATTTTGAGGCAAATATGTCAGGAAATGCCCATTGAATATCATTTTCAGTCAGTTTTAACAATTCCCCGTAGGGCTGTGTTCTCTCCCAGCTTGTCGTGACTGAGTGATCTTTTTGGAAGCTTCTGGGTTCCTGGCACTGGGCTTCAAAGATGTGCTGCTGGTGGGGATTACCCATGGATGGGAGTGGGATCTGCTAATCCTTCATCCCCACTGCAACCTCTGCTGCTCCTATTCAAAGAGCATTTTGGAGAGGTGAAAAAACCCTTGGCTTTTCCTTCCTCCAGGCTTCCCCAAAACAATGTGTCCTGCCACATAAACATAAGGGAACCTCTGTAAATCTGGCACTCCATGCATGGATCATATTACAATTATTTATATTCCTAGGAAAGGCCAGGGGGAGAAGGGAGGGTTGCTTTAGTTTTTATCTGAGTCTCCATTTTGACTTTGAAATGGAAAAAAAAAAAAACCCTAAAAGTATCTTCTAGAAATTTATCTATTTCTTACTTTTGGATGCAGTCTTGTATTTCAGGTTCCTGTAAGTAGTTTTCCGGAGTTGGAAATGGTAAGCACATGTTCTGTGAGCACAGCCAAGCCTTGATAAGGAATTTTTCTGTCTGCCTCTCCAAGTTCCATTTTGTTTCTACAGCTTTTATGATTGAAAATGCACATTTCTCATGGGCACTCGTGGAACTGAAACAGCGTGATTTGCAAGCTTGCTAAATGGATTTCTTCCAAGCCAGTCATTGGGGTATGTCATCAAAGCTTAACAGCATCAAATAGAATTCCATCCAGGAAAAGTATTAAAAAACTACCTCTATACAGCTCTATTTTTCAGTAATCTCAGCAGCAGAGAGGTGAGGGGGTAGGGAGGGTGTTATTGGATTTCAGGACTGTAGCATGGAAACCAAACCCCTGGCTTTATTTTTTGGTGTGATTGAATTCCTGGTGAAGTTTGCTCGTGTCTTACATTGGGAAAGCACTGGAACGAGGGTGTTTGTTCATGGATTGGGCTGGCAGAGCTAGGAAAGCACGAAACTGAAATGTCTGTTTGCAGAGAATCTTTTTCTGACTTTGATGAGGGAAATCTGGCATTTTGGAGGTGAGGTGCTCAAGAATCCATGGAGTTTTTTTCCCCTTTTCTCCCCTTCCTGGAGGTAAAAGAGCTGCTGTATGGTGAGAGTGGCAGGACAGGAGATTGCTGGCACAGGAGGAGATCCCAGCTCCCAGGGCAGCACTGGTGTCACCCATCCCTGCTCAGCTTATCTGGGCTTTCAGCATCAGAAGCAGAAAATTACATGTGCACACTTCATTTTATCTGAATTGTTGGAAATTGGATAAAAGTGAGGTTTTTGTTATTCCTGTTCAGAGATGGAAGTTGTCAAAATGAGCTGCTAAAAACATGAGCTGACCTTCTCAGGTGCTTTATGAATCACTCCAGCAAAACATTTCTGTCCTGGTGGATTTGAGATGTGTGTGCCAACCTCCTCCCAGTGGATTAAGCACTCAGATGTGTAAAATGACACATGTGCAAGAATTCTGTTGGATTCCAGGCTGAAATGCAGCCACAGAAGAGCTGGAACCCTGCAGCTGTTGAACAGCTCACTGTTAGCACTTGGCACAAGCACTGGGGGCAGGATTGCATCCTATGGGATTGTTACAACATGGGAAATCCATCCTTCAGAGGTGTCCCAGTGGTGTTTTGTGTGTGGAACTGAAAGCTTCTGTATAAGCATTGAGATATTTGCCTGGTTGGCAGGATTGTTCCTATGGAGATCTCTTTTTTATTCCCCTTTTTTCTGCTGTACTCCTGATTTAGATGCATGCCTTTCATAAGTTACCTCAAAATATTCACGATTTTGATGGTGTGTTGATGCCTCCCCCAACTCTCCAGGGTTTGGATGGGATTTTGCTTCTTTGCTCTTGTGAATGTGGCCAGACCCCTTATCCAAATCTCAGTGTTGTGGCATCCTTGAGCCAGGTCAGGGAACTGCAACAAAAGGTTTTTTCCAGAAATCCCACATAAAATTATGGAAATCTCAGTGTGGTGGTGTGGCCAGCTGAGCAGAGGCCAGAACAAGGCCTGGGCTTTGTTCCCGTGCTGTCAGTAACACAAACCCACACTCTGTATCCGTGTCTGCAGCTTTGTTTGGTTTTGGGTAGAAGGGGAGGTTTTGTCTTTTGCTCTCATTCTCTGCCTTGAGAGGTGAGCACAGAAAGGGGATTCTTATAGTTCAGGGGTTATTGTGTTCTTTATACATTGCTTCATATTTAGGTTAAAATAAAGAGAGAAAAATCAAGTAGGAAGTGGAATCAGAAGCCTGTGAGGTGCCTTGATCATGGAGGGGGTCATTCTCCAATATTTCCTGTGCAAGAAAGGGCCATTTGGGAAGAGGTGCTTTTCCACCCCCCCTGTAGGGTTTCTTTGGGGCACAGAATCACTGTCCTTCTGGTCAGACTTCATCCCCTGTAGGTCTCCCAGGCTGGCAGATACTGCACCAAAGTTGTAGAGGACCTTGAAGGGGGATGTGAAACCCCTGAAATTTCTTGAACTAAAAGCCAATGGGACTCTTGTCTGGAATGGCTGTTGCAGGTCTAGGGCAGCTCTTAAAAAAAACAGTTGGGAAGAAGAGTTACAAAAATCACTCACATGAATAGCTGAGCAGGTGCTGAGCAAGGAACTTTACTAAAACCCAAAAAACTGAAACCAGCTGGGAAGCAGCAATCCTGCTGTTCCTTTGCTGATGAGCAGCTTCCAGCAGGGAGGTTTGGGAGGAAGGCAGTGACCTCCCAGCAGTGCCAGTCCTCATCCTGCCTACCCTGGTCACACCAGGCAGCAGCTTGGACTCTTCAGCCACTCTCCCAGCTCTGTTCTCTCCTGGCAGGGGTGCCCAGCCCTGCAAATTAGGGCTGCTAACACCTCCTATTGCCTTGACCTGGCTGCAGGCAGGGATGCAGTGGGGTAGTTCCCTGCTTTTCTAGAGGTCTCAGCACTCCAATTTGTCACTGTCAGATGAAGAAGTCTGTCCTGGTCGGTGTCTGTTCCTCCATACAGGTGCAGTTGTACTTCCCTGCAGCCTGTGATCACCTAGAGAGCTGAGTGTTTGATCACCATGGAAAAATTTCACCACTAAAATGGAGACTTAGAGCTTATTTTTAATGGGCTCTGGGAGCTGCTTCTTGCACTGGCAGAGGATTTGGCTGGGTGAGTGGCATCCTGTCATTTTTATTTTTTTTTTTACCCCCTTCTTTTTCTCCTGCCAGTCTGGGGAATGGCGCAGCTCCCTTGGCGTGCCCTTGGCAAAGGGCATTCAGCATCCTGCATCTGTCACACAAACAGCATCTTCCCTCTCCTTCCCTGCTGTGCTCCCTTCATCAGCACCCACGGCAGAGCAGCAGGCACTCAGCCACGGATCACATAGCCCTGGCTGTGAAACTGCTTCAAGAGCACTCAGGGTGCTAATGCTGAGTGCTTAAAGCAGCTTCCCAGGCTGCACCGTGCCAGGTGCTGCAGACTCAGGGATTCCTCTGGCCCTTCAGCTCTGCAGCTCAAGGCTGAGGGGGATTTCCTGTGCTGGGGCTGCTGAGCTTTGCCTCTTTGAACAGCTGATTTTGTTTTGAGTCACAGAATTCAAAGGGACCTTAAAGACAATCCAGTTCCAATCTAGGGGCGCTTCCCACTAGCCCAGGTTGCTGCAAGCCCCATCCAGCCTGGCCTTTTGCTTTGTTTTGTTTCCCCAGATCAATTAACTAAACTTATCCTTGCCGTAAGTGATTTCTTTTTAAAAGCAGTCACATTCTTGTCTCCTCTAACTATTGTAAGGCTGTTTTTTGTGAAATGCCAGTGGTTTTGTTTAGGTTCTTTATACAGACAATAGTGGCTGATTTCTGCAAGTCCTGCTAAATCCAGGAGGGTCCAAAGGGTTGAGATGGGGACCATACCACAAAAAGACATTCTTATTCTTATGGAAAAAGAAAGAGCAGGAGTGTGAGTCAGAGGGTGACAGATTTGCTTTCATGCTTGTAGCAACAGTTTTGCATCTTCTCCTTGTACTGTTTGACAGGTAAAGGTCTTTGAGGGAGTAACTCCTTGTTTTTCTCTGTACCAGGCCAGTAAATAACAACAAAGAACTGTTCATCCCTGCCTACCCTGAACTACTTGTGTTCTTATCTTAATTGCTTCGTTCTCACAACCCACACTCAATCTTCTCAGAAAATCAGAGCCTTGAACTTCATTCCAGGATCTTGAGGAAATCTCACATCTCCCTGCCATTTCCCAGCCTCTCTCATCTAGGAGAACAAACCCAACTCTCCCTGCTTGATGTACTCCGAATTTCCTCGAGGATTATCTAAACAGAGCCCACGTGATCCATCTCTCTCAACCCCTCTACAAATGGGAAGGCATAAATCACGGGGCCCTACAAATAAACACAACTGGCAAGATGTTCTTTTCCCCTGTCTGAAGTACCAGCAGTTCTTTCATCTGCCGCCTCCTGGAAACGTGTCTGTTCAGAGAAAGCACAACCCTTCCCATGTACACTCTGTGTTTTTCTACCACTTCTCCTCACAAGCTGTAATGGGAGCCCTGCACCAGAAACACTCAAAGAAATGCAGCCAAGTGAATACCTCGTACTGTTTTCACTTCTCTTCAGCTTGGCTCTGAAAGCTGAAAGCATTCCTGTTTGTGAGGAAAGGAATGGTTGGCTAAGAAAGGGAAAATCCTGACTGTGAAATCCTGCTGCAGCTTAATTTTCAGACTTGTGACTTTTCGTGGTATAGTTGGGGGGTGTTGGGCATCATTAATTCTGAAAATATTCTTTGTAAGCTGAAGAAAGGGTAAGTTCTTGCTGTAACGAAAACAACTCGGAGCTGAACACTTAAAAACGCTACAAAAACTGGAGATGTTTTTACAGTTAAGCCTCGTCTGGAGTTCATTTAAAATAATCATGTTTACATGGAGCTGAATTAGTGAGCTGAGCTCTGCCAGTGCCTCACCAGAGTTAGAAGTACCCAGCCAAGAATTATAACCCTGGTAATTCAGTCCCTGCACCCCCAGCTATGTGCAAGAACCCAGAGGCAGAAAGGCCAGTCTGGGGAAGGGGGGGTGGTGGCACCCAAATTCACTTTAATAGTGATGAATGCTGTAGAAATATTCCTTGGGGAATAAGGGCTGGATCCATGCTTTGCCTTTCAGTGCAGAACAGCCATTTTTCTGAATGTAACAGGTAAGGCCAGACTGGGGTCCTGTTGCTGCGACTGCTGAGAGTGGGGCTCTGCTGGTGGGCAGTGAAGGTGTCCACACCTCTGCTGTCCCTCTGCACCTCCTTAAGGCTTTTGGAACAGGCTCTGTAGGATGTGAGCCACCTCTGCTCTTGGACACTCCTCCTTTGGGGTGAGGTGGGTTTTTCTGGTCATTCCCCACATCCCTGGATGGTTGGGATCAGGGCTGGTAGAGATGAGCCCACCCCAATGGGCATTTTCCACTAGGACTGTTGTCCTGAGAGCCTCTCAGTGAGCAAACCTCATCTTCCAACCTTTCTTTGAGGAGTGTTGGCTGCTAAATCTGTATTTGGAATTAGCAGTGGTCCAGAGGGCTCCATGCAAGAATTTGACTGCTCCACTCTCATCCTCAGTTCAGCTACTCCTTGCTTGAGAGTAAAATACGCTTATGAAATGGGTTTTGCATCTGATACACATATATAACACCAGGGAATGGCTCTGGCAAGTCTGGGCTGTGTCTCAGGATCCTTCCAGGACCCTGGGAAAGCATTTCTCTCCCTGAACTTGTGAGTGGCAGGATGATTCCCAGCGAAGGTCTGTGAGCACTCGCAGAGAGCAAAAGCTTTTTGGCTTTGCTTTGATGATCAAAACTGCAGTTGTCTTGAGTGTCAGCTGATATGAGAAAGAGCTTTATTTCAGGCAGGCTCTGCTGTTTGCAGTTAATTGAGGCTGGTTGTTGCAATGCCTCTCCTGACCCTCGTCTCGTCTCCTATCTCCGTCTGCCACACTGAGCTGTCACCGGAGATGCTCTTCCTGCCTGGGCTCTCAGCCTGCTCCTGGAGATGCTGTTCCTGCTCAGCCTGGGCCTGGCAGACTGGACCTGTCCTTGCCAGGCTGTGTGTCAGCAGGGACACGTGGCCTGGCAGCTGCTCCATGCTGGAAGCTCGGTTGTCATCGTCTTCCTTGTTACTGCACCCTGTGCTGGCCAGGAAATGTGAGCATGGGGCTGCCAGCAAAGCCTTGGCTCATCCACCCTCATCCCCCTGAAGGGAAAGACATGGGAATCGTGGGTTTGGGTTGGAAGGGACCTCAAAGATCATCTCATTCCAACCCCCTGCTATGGGCAGGGACACCTTCCACAATCCCAGGTTGCTCCAAAAAAAGGAGCTGACAAGGAGCAGGTTACAAAGGTACACAGGGTTACAAATGGCACCAGAAGGTGCCAAGCAGGTAGGGACAAGCAGGGGGTGTGTGCTGGTGGCAGATGGGCTCTGTGCTGGGTGCTCACTCCTTTGGGTCTGGATCTGTACGACCATGAGATCTCTTTCTCCAAGTAGAAATAGGCTTGGAGGAATCTCGATGAGATGAAAAGGAGATAATTTTATTACAGCAGCCTGCAAGTTCCTTTTTTTGTGGGTATTACTGCTGCTTAATGCTGGGGATCAAATTCTTCCCTGACACAAACCTGCCTGTGGCTCCTTTGGCTTTTATGGCACCAAAGCCATTTCCTGCATCTTGTTATTCACAAGGGTCTGTGCATGGATGGTTCCTAAGACATTGCCTGCAGATGATGGAATCACAGCCATGGTGCTTTGTTGGGTGTTTGCAATCCAGAGCATCTTCCCACAGAAGCTGTGGCTGCCCCTGGATCCCTGGCAGTGATCCAGCCAGGCTTGGAGCAACCTGGGCGAGTGGAAGGTGTCCCTGCCCATGGCAGAGGGTTGGAACTGGATGAGTTTTAAGGTCTCTTCCAACTCAACCATTCTAGGATTCTATTATTCCGTTAAAGTCTTATTAATAAGCCTAATTAATTAGGCTGCCATGTATTGCACAGTAAATTGGCTGTGTTGACAGCAGCCTGTGGTCCAAAAGCTACAGATGCCACTGCTCTGAACACTCCTCACTAACCCATTAGTTTTTAATTTGTGTAAATAAAGATTCTCCTTACTTCTTTTTTCTTTTTTTTTTTTTTTTTTGGTCACTTTGANTTTTTTTTTTTTTTTTTTTTTTGGTCACTTTGAGGCTGGGAGAGCTCTTTGCCAGCTGCTCTGCCCACAGATCTTTTTTTTGTTCCTGATAAAAAATCTTGGGATCAGCAGCTGAACCATGACACGCTGCCATTTTAACGAGCTGTAAATTTAGAGCATCTTGGCATATTTGGGAAAAGTATAAATCATAGGTTAGTCCTGATTTTTTTTTTTATTTTCCAAAGTGAACAAGTAGCCAAGCATTTAGTTTTCTTTCAGCAATGACAGGCTAATTGTTTCAAAATGGGGCTGTGAAATACGTTGAGTGCTGCAATGCGGGATCAGCTGGAACATCTGTTCCTGAAAAACGCCGTGTAGGAACATGGCTTCTAAACAGAGATAAGCCAGCTCGAACAGGATATGAGGGAACCTTGCAAAGCTGAGAAAATTGCTGTCATGACAGCTGTAAAACCAAAAAACTCTTGGAAATGCAGCCTGGGAATGCTGCTCCTAAATAGAAGCAGAGAGGAACCGCTCGGGGTTTGCGGCAGGGTGCACGGTCCTCTTGCAAAGCCTTTATAAAATTCCTTGCCCATTCCTCTCTGCAAGAGCATTTTGTAAGCTCTGAGATGACTTGGAAAGGCAGTGCTCACATGAAGAAATCAGCTGGGAGTTCATGTGGTTTTCAGGAAATGCAAGACAGTTGTCACAGGTTGGGTTCTCTCTGCACCACCAGAAACACAGCACAAACTTGGATGAATGCAGCACAGTTGTTGTTGCTTCATCTGTTATTTTTTTACATCCTGTGTCTTTGTTAGGGAAAAGACTATCTTGGATTAGTTTTTTTTTTCTTTTTTTTTTCCAAAAGATGTTTGATGTAATGGGAATTGAACTGTGAAAATTAATTTTCACATGGCGAATGAAACATCTGGATATTAAGATAAAGATTTTTGGATATTAGGAAGAAGTTTCTCACTCAGAGGATGTTTGGGCACTCAACAGGCTCCTCAGGGCAGTGGTCACAGCACCAAACCTGACAAGGAACATTTGGGCAATGCTCTCAGGCACAGGGTGGGATTGTTGGGGTGTCCTGTGCAGGGCCAGAAGTTGGACTCAGTGATCCTTGTGATCCCTTCCAACTCAGAATATTCCATGATTCTGTGATCTCCAGAAAACAGTGCTTGGACATTGGATAGTTTAGGATTAAGTAAAAGTTTCTGATGCAACCCAAGCACTTGCTCAAATACTTATTTTCCATGTTCCTGCGAGCATTTGGATTGTTTGAGTGGCTGCTGCTGCTGGTAAAACTGACACCAACTGGAAAATTTATCCACACCAAATGGAAAACTGAAGTGTGCAAACGTTTTGAGTAATGTGAAAGAAGCTCTGAAAGGAGCAGCACTGGGGACAAGCTTAGAAACATGGAAATATTTTGGGTTACTGTGCCCAGGCTTCAATTTCACAAGATATTTAAAACACATCCCTGCATTTAAATGTAAGAATTCTTGTACCAGCTTCAGTGAGCCCCTTCTCCTGGGTAAATTTAGGCATAGGCTCAGATGTCTCAGTGGATGAGAAAGGAGAAGGAGTCAGCATGTTTCCTCCTCAGAGCCCAGATAGTGACAACTCCAAGTAAATCTTGGTTGAGTACATAAAGCAGATGAGTGCAAAAACCGCTGTGATAAATGCTCTACCAGTCCTTAAATCTTGCTGATCTTTAATCTGATAACTTTTCCTCTCTCAGACAAACTGGTGGCTGTAGGATTTCAGCCTTCAGACTGTGCTGGTGTGTGTGGATGCATTACATGTTGTGCCTCAGGGCAGCCAGTGCATGCAGAAATTAGGAATGTGGGTTTTTCAGTAAGATACAGACAGTTTTTAATCTGTCTTTTGTTGAGTTTATTCTTTATCAGAGAGCTTTCTCACTCATCCAGGAAATGCTGCTTATGCTGTGAAGTCAGCTTACACATGGGGTCCTGGTGCTTGCAGTGGAGATTAAATAAAATTATTTCTCTTGCTGCTCCTGATGCTTGCAGTGGAGATTAAATAAAATTATTTCTCTTGCTGCTCCCTGTCCTCTGCCCTGTCCCTGCTGAGGGATTTGTTGCAGATGGTGGTGGGTGAGGAGGCAGCTGTGCTCTGCCCCCTCACAGGTGATGTCCAAAGGATGAAAGGGCTGCAGAGGAACCTCCTGCTCCTGTCTCCCTGCCAGCATCCTCTGGCCCTTCCCTGCATCCTTCAGGCATCACCATAGGTGTCAGGAAATGACTGGAAATCCCTGGGTTGTGCTTGGTCACAGGATGGAGCCAACCATGCATCGCAGCTCCCTGAAAGGAGGCTGGAGTGGTGTGGGGGTTGCTCTCTTCTCTCAGAGGAAACAAGCTCAAGTTGCACCTGGGGAAGTTTAAATTGGATATTGGGGAAGTTCCTTCATGGAATGGCTTGTCAAGCACTGGAACAGGCTGCCCAGGAATGTGAGGGAATCACCATCCCTGGAGGGATGTAGAAGGCTCTGGATGTGGCATTTGGGGACTGGGTTTAGTGGTGGGTTTGGCTCTGGCAGGGCTGGGGTGAGGTCCCACATTTCACTGCTGCTTTCCATGGCCTCTGCCCTCCTGTGCTGCTGCTCCCTGGGTGATTCACCCAGCTTTGGGTGAATCTGCCTCGGGGTTTGTGCTCCTGCATCCCCCCAGGTGTGGCTGGGCTGCTCTGTCCTCTGTGGGCTGACACTGCAGTTCACTGGGGCAGCACCACCCCCTTTAAATCACACATGTTCCCATTTTTGAGGGTGATGAGCATTCAAACAGCAGCATCAGGAGGAGTTTCAAAGCCTGTTCCTCAGCACTGAAGTCACCAGTGTTACATTTGCTCTTACTGATGAGGACTGGCTGCAATGCCAAAATGTCTGTATGAACTAAAATAGCAGAGCCTGTTCCTGGTGCCTTCTGTTTGTAAAGAGAATTTCATGGTTCCTGCAGCCAAAAAGCAGTGACAGTGATACAGGAACTTTGTGTAAGAGCCGATTTAAACCCTTTATTTGGTTACAGATTAATAAAGACAAAACAGAACTGCTGCTTGGGGCATCAGTCATTGGCTTTAAACCAGTAGAAGCTCAGGAACTGAATTTAAATCCCAGCTTGGAAGACATCTCTCCATCAGGGGTGAGAGCTACTGCCACAAATCACTCTGTCCCTGCTTTTGTGTGTGTGTTTTCCAGGATGTTTTGGTGCTCTCTATGCTCTCTGCCATTCGAGGACCTTCCAAGTAGCCCAGCTGTGATTTTTGTGTGGGGTTACTCCTCCCACAGTGAGGAGATGAGATCAGCCTTGACTCCAGCTGATTTCCAAGTGCTGGTTCTGACCCATGGCTCTCACTGCCCCACTCCCGTGTCCAGCTGAGCTCCTTTGGCTGCTCTGGCTACTCCATGGATCCCCAAATTAATCTTTCCACAGACTCCCCTTTAATCCGCTCTGCAGCTCCTCAGCAGCTCTGCCTGGAGCTGGAGCCCATTTTTCATGTCTGTTGAGTTGACACGAGGTGAATTCTCAGAGCTGCCAGCGCCAGCGAACTTCCCAGGCTGCAGCAGAGACATTCCTGCCTCTGAGTGAAAACCCAAGGCTGAATTGGATTCCTCGTTTCACTAATTGGCTCAGCACTGTGGTTGGTATTTATGGCTTTTGTGCTGCTCCTTGATTTCTTGCTCTGTCTGTTTTGCTATGCTGCTCCTACGAAACACGGGAATATCATGCTCTCTTTGGGACATGCCAACAACTCCAGGAGTGGGTGAGTGTAGCCAAACAGATTTTCCACCTTCAGGAGCAGGGAAACTGCTGAACTGTTGCCTGCCTTTTGTTTAGCATGGGAGCTGCTGCTAGATCGTATTTGCTGTGTGTATTTCTTCAAAGGGAGCCAGGAGGAAAAACTTCTGCCTCCATCATCTGGAGATGCAGGCATTTTGCTTGGTTCACAAGGGGGAATGGCCTTAAGATGAAACAGGGCAGAGTTAGATGAGATTTAGGGAAGCAATTCTTGGCTGTGAGGGTGGTGATGCCCAGAGGAGCTGTGCCTGCTCCATCCCTGGAAATGTTCCAGACCAGGTTGGATGGGGTTTGGAGCAACCTGGGGTAGTGGAAAGTGTCCCTGCCATGGCAGGGGGTGGGACTGGATGATCTTGAAGGTCCCTTCTAATCCAAACCATTGTGTGATTCCATGAATCTCCTTCTGAGATTGTTTTCAGATCCAGACTGGGCAGGAGCACAACCAAGTACCGGGGGTCTCATCATACTGTAGAATTATTTCCTTTCATAACTATTATCTTCCCTGTTTTGGAGCCCCTCTGCTCCTCCAGAAGAGGTGTTTTTAAGTGGTTATGAGGCTATAAAAAGAGAAAATCAAAATGCTGGGAGAAATTTTGCAGACCTTCAATGCCACTTCTGTGAGCGGCAATGGAGAAATGCACCTGGGCTGCTCTTCTGGAGCTTTTCCAGTGGCTGACTCCTGGCAAAGTCTGTCTTCAACCAGCCTGGTACCAATGGCTGCACCATCATGGGAGCCCCTGAACCCCTCCAGATCCCAAGTAATGCAAACAAACATTTTCTCTTATTTTTCATTGCAATTCTTCAATTTACTCCTGGCCAACACAGCTGGAAAGAGAGAGGGGCAGTGTTGGGGGTGTGACTGGAGGTGATGCTACCACTGATGGTGTTCCTGCATCTGTCACTAAACTGAGCCTTTGGAAACCATCCTTGGGTGGAAGCCAACCTGCAGCAGGTCCTTTGCAAGGGGGTGGTGGGGATTTTGGGGTGGGTGAAGGCACTGAGCTGCCTGTTTGGCCATTTCCCCCAGCATCAGCTTCCCTGAGTTCATAGAGAACCAGAGCCCTCTGGATTCCTTCTCATGGTTTAAAGTAAGGCCCTTTTCCCCAAGGAGCTGCTGTAAAAAGTGAAAAAAACCCCAAAACCTCAGAGGCCTCTTTATAACTTTTTATGCAGCCACATTCTAATTAAGAAACAAAACTCATCATAAATTGCTTTCCAAGGGACCCACTCCAAGTGGGGATTGAGGGCATTTGCCATGTGCCAGCAGAAACATTTAAAAATGTGTTTTTAGAGTGCAGCAATTTCAGCACAAGGGAACAGGCTATTCCAGCTCAGGGGATTTGACTATTCCCCATCTGGGGGCCCTGAGCAGTGCTTTGCTGAGGACAAAAATGTCTTAGGCAAGTACAAAAATCCCCTTTAACTCAAGGATTCAGGGGATGGCCAAGCTGGAAAACTGCAGCAGCAGCAGGGAAAGTTGTTCCCTTGATGCTCTGGTCAGATGTTGGCACTTCTGAGACCCAGCCCCAAGGGATTCTGGATTAGTTTGGAGCCATTAGTCCTTGTCCTATCAC